>PITA01006443.1:0-100087 GCA_004023965.1 Spilogale gracilis | reverse complement strand
TTACCCCAAAGATACAGATGTAGTGAAAAGAAGGGCCACATGTACCCCAATGTTCATCGCAGCAATGGCCACAATCGCCAAACTGTGGAAAGAGCCAAAGTGCCCATCAACAGATGAATGGATAAAGAAAATGTGGTACATATATACAATGGAATACTATGCCTCCATCAGAAAGGATGAATATCCAACTTTTGTAGCAATATGGACTGGACTGGGAGATTATGCTGAGTGAAATAAGCCAAGTAGAGAAAGTCAAGTATCACATGGTTTCACTTACTTGCAGTGCATAAGGGGTAAACTAGAGGACAGTAGGAGAAGGAAAGTAAATGAGAAGTAGGGTAATCCAGGGAGAGAAACAAAACAACAGAGACTTTGGACACAGAAACAAACTGAGGGACTTGGAGGGAGGGGGGTTGGGGAATGGGAGAGCCTGGTGGTAGGTACTGAGGGCACCTATTGCATGGATCACTGGGTGTGTGGAACGGGGAATGAATCTTGGAACACTGGGAAAAAAAATTAAGTAACAATAAAAAAAAGAAGACTTTATAGATGTCCTCCTTCTTAAGAGGGCAAGAATTATGCTGATTTTATCTAGTTACACTTTCAGCCACAAAGAATTTCTCCTGTTCTCAGTGCTCATATTATAAGCCACTAAACTGATCAAAAAGTGAAACAAGAAATATTTCACTGAGACATGCAGGTTCCTATTAAAGCTTGTCTAATACCTGGGTTATTTTATTACTTTAAGCATATAGTCTTATATTACCTAATTTAGCTATCTATAGTGATTAAACTCATTGTCAAATTTCCATTTCACTTCATACTGACAAGTAAAAAGCTAGAATTCTTCTGACCCACTAGTTCAGAACCATGCTCTTCAAAAGCTTTTCCTCTGTTCTTGGAGTAGTTACAAAAAATTACTTTCAAGGGTGCCTGGGTGGCTCAGTGGGTTGAAGCTTCTGCCTTCACCTCAGGTCATGATCTCAGGATCCTGGGATTGAGGCCCACATTGGGTTCTCTGCTTGGCGGGGAGCCTGCTTCTCCCTCTCTCTCTGCCTGCCTCTCTGCCTACCTGTGATCTATCTCTCTGCCAAATAAATAAATAAAGTCTTTTTTAAAAATTACTTTCAACCTGTCTCAACTTGGACAAGCTCTCTTATTTCAGTTTCTTTATCTGAGAAATGTGAATGATGACATTATCTCTTTAATAGAACTTGTTGACGATTAAATGAGTCACGCCTGCAAAGCACCTATCAAATACCTGACACATGGCAAACACAAAAAATAACAACTCCTATCTATTCTTTTTTTTTTTTAAGATTTAATTTATTTTTTTTTGACAGAGAGAAACACAGCTAGAGAGGGAACACAAGCAGGGGGAGTGAGAGAGGGAGAAAAGCAGGCTTCCAGCCAAGCAGGGAGCCTGGTGCAGGGGGCTGAGCCAAAGGCAGACCCTTAATGACTGAGCCACCCAGGCGCCCCGGATCCTATCTGTTCTTAACAAGGATTGCATAATTTAAGTACTGACCTGTTTTCAGACAATTTCAGAGAAGCAATGTTAAAGTTCATACTCTTACAATGAGTTCGGTAATGTGTAAAAACAGATATAATGGCTACTTTAGTGGAGAAATGTAAAGGGTATTAAATGAAAGTGCTGTTGTGAGAAGTGAATTAAATGTACATAAAGAAATATGCTTTCAGGTGCCTGGGTGGCTCAGTGGGTTAAGCCTCTGCTTTCAGCTCAGGTCATGATCGCAGGATCCTGGGATCAAGGCCCACATCAGGCTCTCTGCTCAGCAGGGAGCTCCTTCCTCCTCTCTCTCTCTGCCTGCCTCTCTGCCTACCTGTGATCTCTCTCTCTCTCTGCCAAATAAATAAATAAAATCTTTAAAAAAAACACACAAATGGAGAAGCTCTTAATTATTTAAAAAAAAGAAATATGCTTTATTAAGGACATGAAAGCAAGCAGAATCGTAGATCACTTCCCTTTTTAGACTATTGTCTCTCTGCGTTCGACACCTTAAAAAGGCCCAGAATAACAAAGAAGGAACAGAGATAATATATAATAATTTATGGTTGATGTATGTAAATCATATCTATTACACAAGAATAGTATGTAAAAATTATATGCAAATAATAACATTGATTTAAGACATAATTTTTGTCACTTCACCCTACAACTGAGCAGTTCCTCACTGAGGTATCTATCCAAGAAAAATGAGAACTTGTCCTACTAAAGATTTGTACAAGAATGTTCACAGCAACATTATTTGTATTCCCGCAAAACTGGAAACAATCCAAATGTCCATCAGCTAGTAAAAGAACAAATTGTGGTACATTTCTACAATGGAATACTTCAAGGAAATAAAAAGGAATTAACTGCTGACACATGCAACAGCATGGGTAGACATTTTAGACATGCTAACGAAGCCAGACAGAAAAGACTGTATGTTGTATGAGTCTATTTATATGATATTCTAGAAAAGGCAAATTCACAGAGACAGAAGGCAAATCAGAGTTAGCCTGAGGCTAAAAATGGAAATGAAAAAACTTTTTGGAGTGACTGAAATGCTCCAAAACTGGATTGTGATGATGGTTGTATAACTGTAGAGTTTACTGAAATATGTTATTATATGTAAATTGTACATTAATAAATCTATTAAAAAGCTAGCAGGGAAAAAACACTTTGTGGGTTGGAAGATAAAGACTAATAAAGACCAATAGTACTGGGATTGTTTAGATTAGATCTGACAAGGCTGAGACTCAGTTAAGTAATTACTGTCCAGTACAGGTCACCAAAGCATAAAGTACCCAATTTACTCAAATAACAAATTTAAATGCAGGAGAAAACAAATCCCATATATAAGAATTTGTGATCATATCAAAGCAAAGTTACCTTTGTTTCAGCTTATACCTTTAAACAATTGTAAGACTCCTGAAAAGCAGCAGATAATTCATATACACTTAAATGGAAATGAATTTTCATATAATAAAGTAAAAGCACTCACTACACCTGAATAGATTGAAAAAATTCAGTCAAATAGGACAGTGCAAAGTGTTAACTTACTGAAACCATACCCTGTATGGTGCTGTAAATAGTATGAGAATTGCACTTGTCCAACACCTGACCCAGCATCCAACTTATTTGCTTGGAAGTAATTTAGACCAGGTTCTTTAAAATTTCATGTGTGTGATTTTTTTTCAAATATAAGAAATAAGAAAGCATACGACAGCATTGTCTGGAATGGCAAGAACCTGGAAAAAAAACCTAAATATCCCTCAATAAGAGAATAGAATTATGGTACAGCTTATTGTAGAATAACATGGAGCTCTCAAAATTACAGAGTTAGATTTATATGCATTGAGCTAGAGGAATGTCTGTGATATGCTGGGGAAAAAGCAAGATTTATAAGGCATGTATATGGTACCATCCCACTTTTGTAAAAAAATAAAACTGTATTTGTCCAGATGCATGTAGGTGTTGGTAAAAGTACAGAGAAAAGCTTGAAAGGATAAACACCAACAGAACATAAAAAAACCTCAATGATTGAATTTAGAGAGAGGTGGGTGATATATCTCTGTATTGATTTTGCTTTGTTAGACTGCCTACAATGAACAAAAAATTAGTTTGCAATTTCAAAAGTCAAATAAAAGAGTTGCTTTCAAGTGTTCATTTCCTCCTTGCTTTATTCTCAAGATAGCAGTGTTAACCAAGAGAAAATGAGGGGTGGTTGTACTGTTTCAGAAAATGGAAATGGAACATATCGTAGGGAAATTGTGCTCCTAGGGCTTGATTGGTTTCAGTCCCTCTCCCTTCCTGTCCCCACATTCAGCCAAATTCTTCATGTTGGGGTAGTGGACTTGGAATGAAATAAAATCACAGAGCTGGTTTCTTTCCTAAATATGGAAGCAAATGATAACTACACCTGATCTCAACGAACTTGGCTGTTGCCATGTATAGATCAGCTGCCATTTGTAGATGATTTACTGCCAAATTTCAATGTCAGATCTTGATTTTTCCTGTTACTCTATTCCATTTTGTTCAGATAAGTTGCTTTTGGTAAACCAATTAAGCATATAAAGCTATGCCGGAAGAAATTGATAGGTGATACTTCAAAAATAAACAAAATCGAAGCATGGCAATCTAATTTTATTCAGTAACATAGAATTTCCACCATCTCAGTAGAATCTCAGTAAGTAGTAATCAGCTTAAACAGCGTGTGTTTCAACTTATTATTATTCTTTACCAGCCCTGTTTGTTGAGTTCAGAAACAGTTGCATTCAAAATGAAAGAAATAAGGAAGTAAAAAAATCGAGTAGTCAATTGAAGTTATAAACTGCAACTTTTTTTAAAAAAGTATTTTCTTGGGGCACCTGGGTGGCTCAGTTGTTTAGGCAACTGCCTTCAGCTCAAGTCATGATCCTGGAGTCCCAGGATCAAATCCCACATCAGGCTCCTTGCTCCGTAGGAAGTCTGCTACTCCCTATGATCCTCCCCCTCTCATGCTCTCTGATTCTCTCTCTCTCAAATAAAGTCTTTTAAAAAAAAAAAGGGTTTTGCTTTATAAAGTGAAATGGTTAAAAAGTATTAGAACCGAATACTAGCTCTACCTGTATATATGATTTGGGATAATTTTTCTTATCTCTAAAGTAAGAATTAATCATTTCATTTCTCTCATAGGGTTCTGAAGGATTCAATAAGATAATGCATGTGTAGTGTTATTAGCGCAGTGTCTGAAATAGAGGAAGTATTCAATAAACACCAGCTGCTGTTATTATTATTTGGGACTGTTCTATGTATAAAACTGAGTCTTAGCAACACCCATCATGAACTTAATGCTCATGGTGGAACTTACTGATACTTCTCAACCTGTATCATGCTATTTTTTAATGCACTTTTTCCTATGGGAATTTATATTTGTATTTTCAACATGAATTATTTATATTGAATTCCACACGATTGCTTTACTGCTGTTGGAAATTCCTTTGTCTTCAAAATGTTTAGAAGAACTTCCTTGCTTTTAGAGATAGCTAAAAGAAAAGAAAAAAGACACAGCTCACCACCTTCATTTCTGGAGATAAAAGCAATAAAATATAGGATATGAGAGATGGCTAAGGGATATAGCAAGTGAGTCCAACTCCTGGAAGATCTAAGATAAAACATGACTATAGTCATGAAACGTTAAGACACTTAGATCACAGGATTGAAATGTAAAAGAATCAATATCAGAACTGGCAGTGGTTGTTTTCAGGAAATCTTTGCAGGCATTACCCATGTGTTTGTGTACTTTATTTTTGCGACATGCTTAGCATATGTAATGTATAATAACATTACACATGTTAAAATATTATGTGTAGATACTATAAAAATATAATAACTGTGGAAATATTCTTTTTTTTCCAAAGATTTTATTTATTTGACAGAGAGAAACACAGCCAGAGAGGGAACACAAGCAGGGGGGGTGAGAGAGGGGGAAGCAGGCTTCCTGCCAAGCACAGAGTCCGATGTGGGGCTCGATCCCAGGTCTCTGGGATCATGACCTGAGCTGAAGGCAGTCGCTTAACCAACTGAGCCACCCAGGCGCCCCTAGCTGTGGAAATATTCTAAGCCCCAGAAGGCTATAATTTATTGCCAAGTGAGAAAGAATTGTACCAAACTGAATAATAAAAAAGTCAAAGAAATATTCTTGCACATTTTTTTCTTGCACATTTTTTGAAATGAACTATGTCCAGTGATGTTCATTCCAGCCTTGTTTGTAAAAGCAAAACACTGGAAACAACCTAAATGTCCATTGGTAGGAGAGAAGTTGAATGATGGTTCATCTGTACAATAGAATAATTCCCAGCTTTCACAAAAAATGAGACAAATGAAACCCATTGTGAAGATATGTCATTAATCAAAAATGTAAGATATTTGAACTGTGGGTGTGGTTTGCTACCACTGTGTCAAAATTAACTATATACACACACTCATGTACATGTATATACACACCCGTGTCTATCCATTATTACATGTATACATCTGTTTATGTATGCATGTAAGATACTCACAATCATGGAATGGTCCTGATGCTCTCTAGTTCTCATTATTTTTTTATTTTTAAGATTTTATCTATTCATTTTTGCCAGAGATAGAACATATGAATAGGGGGAGTAGCAGAGGGTGAAGCAGACTCCCCACCTTGTGGGGAGCCCAATGTAGGACTCCATCCCAGGACCCTGGGATCATGACCTGAGCTGAAGGCAGAGGCTTAACTTCTGCCACCCAGGCAGCCCTCTGGTTCTCATTCTTGCTATATCCTAGAATAGCTGGGATTAAAAAAAAAAAATACAGAAAAATTGAAATGTTATCAAAAATTTTTTTAGATATTCTACTCACTTATTTGACAGCGAGAAAAAGCAGGGGGTGGCTGCAGGCAGAGGGAGAGGAAGAAATGGGCTCAACTTGGGGCTCGGTCCCAGGACCCCAGGATCATGACCTGAACCAAAGGCAGATGCTTAACCAACTGAGCCACCCAGGTGCCCCAAAATGCTATCAGATTTTTAAGTGACATCTTTTTAGGGAGCTGAGTTGAGCTTTCCTGGTACCTCAATGAAACAAATTATTGCAACTGTAGTTCCAATACTAGTAACAGCAGTATGGATTGTGCTCGTGCTATGTTCCAGGTACTTTTCCATGCACTTTAGAACATGCATAGAAAGCTTCACTGTAACTCTATAAGGTGTGTGGGTTTTTTTGCTTGTTTGAAGGTAAGGAAATGGAGGCAGAAAGACTGGAGTAACTTGCCTAACTCTCTCCCTCTTAAAGTGAGATCAATTCCTGGGTCGCTGTGAACAAAGCACTTGCAGTGCCTGTCTCACCCCACCTCAGACAGCTTTAATAGGCACCAAGAGGAACATATGTGAGATGGGTTAACATCTTTAAGAAAAATGACATACATTCTATTAATTCTCAAACACTTAAGCTAGAATAAGGTTTTTATAATCTCAATACAGGTAACATGGCCATTCACCTGGCTGGTCATTTTTCCCAAAAAAAGTCCCTTTGTTCTGGATCTTCTATATTTTAGGAAAGCTATTGCTTTTTAAATAAGTCTAAAAAAACTTCCAACTGAAGAATATTGTGGCAGAAATCTCCATACGAGGGACTGGGGACAACAGACAATAAGGAGCAACTGAAGAAAGAGAAGGAGATGACAAAGGAAATCGCTGACAGCTCCTACTGGCGAGTGCTAAGAAAAAAAGTCTTTCTGAGCCAAACTGTTTCCTAGCCTTCCACCTGCGATGAGGACGGCACTGGTTCAGAACAGGCATAATTCTGAAAATTATGAAATACATTAATGCTGATACTGTGTCTTTTATGGGAGATTATCAAAACATTTTCCCCAAAGAGAGCAAGTTGACGACCTCTTTATTCCCCAGAGCAAACCTTTTGCCCAGGATATTGGAGGTTTTACCAGAGCTGATACAAAAAGCAGAGGGAGACTTCTGCCCTCTATTTTTGTGCCCAAACTCCCTCCCCTCTAGAAGACCAGGCTCTTGAAGTGCATAGCATTGACACTTTAGCCACACAGCAGAGAGAAAATGGTTGACCATCTAGTGAGAGGGTGTCAAGCCAGGATCAAGGAAAGCCTTTTCTCTGTGACGTCAGCTCTGAACTAGAAGCCAAAACAGTGCTTATGGCAGCAGGAAGTTTACAAAGCAGTAAACATCTTTCCTCTCTAAGGAGTTTGGTTTATAAACAGAATAATGGTGTTGAGCCGACAAGGTGGAATACAGTGGGATGTGAACAGAATCTGGAGCAGAGCAGGGTCACAAGTGAAGAGCTGGGAGGAAAAACAATCACTGATTTTACTTACTTATTTTTATGGAGTTCGTTTTTAAGTCTTTCATATCAGAGAATGGAGCAGAGTCTGGGTCTGGCTACGGTGGACTTCCCAATGCCAGAAAAGGGTGGAAAGTGGAGATACACCTCTCTTTTTTGCTTTAGAAAGAGAAATGTCAGCAAAAGGTATTGGTTTGTTTTCTTTGTTCTTTTTATCAGCAAAGCCAGTGTGCTGCTAATGTTTGCTGGCCTAACAAATATGAAATCAAGGCTTTCACTGAACAGCCTTCTGTTCTTCTGCCAAATGCTGAATCAACAGCCCAGCTTCTCCAACAGCTTGCGTTAATGATCCTAGACAGTTTCTGTTCATGTCATGCACTGGGTCACAAAGAGGAAAGAGGGATAACAGAAAGCAGAATGAGACAGAGATGAAATGAGTGCTTTGAAGGCTCTTTGGACTGATATCAAACCAGTTCCTCAGAGAGGCGTAACGGCAATTATTTATTAGCTTCCTACTACATATGTTTTGTAGTTACTTCATGTAGTGTGGTAAAAATTAATGTTTTGTGAAATCTCCATTCTTCTCGTTCAACAGAGTACATTGAACTATTCTCAACAAATCCTGTTGTGACCTTCAAAACTTCTCTGGGAATTTTGTTTTATGGATTCTTAAAACTGTGGTGACACTATCTGACTGGGCCACAGGAAAGATGTTCAAGACCACAGTCATGAAGGGACAGCAGCAAGGAATGATTCGTCGCCTCTTTCAATGAAAAACACTCTAATAATATGAAATTGTGTAACCCAATGCCACCTAAGTCAATGCAGATTCTTACAAACAAAGTTAATCAGCATGTTTTTGTGGTAAATGTCACGGAGAATTGACTATGTAGGAGGCCTCTTCCACACCATTAGCCAATGGACTTTTGGTGATTTTTTGTTAAAGTCCATTTGAGTGAAGTTGGGGGTGTGATTAAAAAGTGAAGTAAAAAAGGAAAAAAAATACAGCTGGAAAAAGAAAAAAAGGAGAGGTCAGTTAAACATGTTTGAAGAGAAAACCAGCTTTCCTTGCTCATCCCTTGGGGATGGTCACCATCACTAAGGGTTGTGGTAATACATTCAACTGCCTCCTTCTTCTTCTTTTTAATAATTCTGCATTTTTTTCCAAGAAATTCAGTATTTGTTGAGCTAATGCAAAGTCAATGCAAGAGATCTTTTATGGTTTTTGTCCCACGAACTAAGATTCTAACAATTGTACTGAAAGTAACACCCTCTAAAAACTTCTAAGACTGGCTTCTGGAAAACAAAAATCAGTTTCGATGTCATGGTGCTTCAAAACACCACAAGTAAGTTGGCAATGATAAGAGGGTTAGTAGTTTTATTAAATTATGCTGCTTATAAGCATAACAGGGATTTAAATGCAAAGAGTAAAAATGTACTATTCAGTTCTGAATTCGTCTCACTTCTTAAAATATTGGGAGATGGTTCCCAATGTTGAACTAGTCCTCCTCCTTTTCCCAAGACACCTTTTGCCAGAAGAACAGGTTAATGAGTTAAGGAGTAAAACGAAGGGAAACAAAGACAAGAACTAAGAGTTTCCAGGATCTCATTTCTTAGTATACCTGATACCATAAAGATGTGGACTCTGGGTGCAAGTCAACTGATAATGTAATAAATTAACTCAAATCCCAAGATATAGGGGGCGCCTGGGTGGCTCAGTTGGTTAAGCGACTGCCTTCTGCTCAGGTCATGATCCCGTAGACCCAGGATCGAGCCCCACATCGGGGTCCCTGCTCGGCAGGAAGCCTGCTTCTCCATCTCTCACTCCCCCTGCTTGTGTTCCCTCTCTGGCTCTGTTTCTCTCTGTCAAATAAATAAAATCTTTAAAAAAAAAAAAAACCCAAGATATAGCCATTATACTTTTTTTTTTAAAGAAAAACATGAAAATGTCTTCCTTAATGCATCAGCTTTCACCCTATGCAGTTTAATTTCAGTTGATTTTGGATTATTTTGCAGTTTCACTTCTCCTTTGTCATTTATTTGATGTCACTAGAAGTAGACTATTTGCTTTCCATCTCTGTTACTCCTTTTTTTAAAAAAAAGATTTTTATTTCTTTATTAGAGAGAGAAGAAGAACACAAGCAGAGGGGAGCTGTAGAGGGAGAAAAAGAGGGAGAAGCAGCTTCCCTCCTTTGGGCTCAATCCCAGAATCCTGGGATCATGACCTTGAGCCAAAGGCAGACACTCAACTAATTGAACCAGTCAGGGACCCCCATTTCTGTTACTCCTAATTTAACCTAAGTGGGCTGGAACTGAGGGATCAGTTGTGGATGAGGGTAAGTTATATTTTCTGTGATTTAAAATTATGGGCACAATATTTTTTGAGGAGCTACTTTACCTATACATCAAATTTTAATAAAAAGATAACACGGTATTATAAAATTGATGTTGATAAGAACAAGACACAAACGTAGTTCTTCCATATTATTTTGAGGAAACACACCATTAACAAAGTGTGGAAGAGTTTTCTTTCATTTAAAAATCTCTAACATACATTTTTAGTAGAATTATCAACAAGTGAAATTTTAATGATCAAGAAAAGAGGGAATCACGACTAGTAGAGCTCATGTGTTAAATGAAGCTAATCTGTTTAGAGCACGGATTTTAAAATCCAAGAGACTTGTCTGGAAGGGCTCTGCAGCTTTTAGTGATAAGACATTGAGAAAGCTAACTTCCTTCTCTAATGTCTTGGGCTCCTCACCTATAAAATGGGGATAATAATAGCATCTTCTTTTACAAGATTGCAATGAAATTATTTTATTTTATTTTATTTTATTAAGATTTTATTTATTTATTTGTCAGAAAGAGTACAAGCAGGGGGAGTGGCAGGCAGAGGGAGAAGCAGGCTCCTTGCTGAGCAAGGAGCCCGAGGCAGACTCAATCTCAACACACTGAGGTGTTGAATCATGACCTAAGCTGAAGGCAGATGCTTAACTGACTGAACCACCCAGGCATCCCTGTAATGAAACTTAAATCAGATGATGTATTAAAGCTTGTAGCACACAGAGTAACTATTCAATAAACAATAGACATGAGATAGGTTGATATATGATATTTCTTTGAAAACTGGTCCAAACTTAACTAAAATTGTGGATTAAATGGAGTATCTTTTCCTTAACCTTTCCTTAACCTAGTAATCTGTAATAACAAATTAAGCACCTTTTGGAAGGGGAAGGTGCTAAGTAATGATTTAGTACATATTGCTTATTTCAGACTTTAGACACTGTAGAGCCACCATCTGCTTGAATTTCTCACTGTATTATTCATTGGGGCGTTTTTGCAAAACCTGGGCTTATTCATGTTTTGGAACCAATTTGGTTGTTGACCAAGATTTAAATATAGACATAAAAACTATTTTATCTTCATATTGTAAATAATCTTAAATTGTTTAACATATATAAATGTAGGGATACTGTATGGCAAACATAATTTTCCAATAGTTACATAGCTTTTCAAGTAATAAATATATACACACAGACACATAGGTTAATGAAATCCACGTTAGAGAAAATCTGTCTTCTAAGACTATAAAGAAAAACAGAATAAGAAGGACATTAAGCTTAGCAATTCAGTGAACTTTTATTTATTTATTATTATTTTTTAAAGACATTACTTGTTTATTTGCCAGAGAGAGGGAAAGAGCATGCAGGCTCACTAGCAGGGGAAATAGCAGGCAGGGAGAGAAGCAGGCTCCCCACCAAGCAAGGAACAGGAGGCAGAACTCCATCCCAAAAGCTTGGGATCATGACTGGAGCCGATTTGGTGAACTTTTAAAGTGTTCTTAATCTAAGCTATTTATATGATTTTGAAAGATTCTGTTATCAGACCATAAATGATACAACTGGGCCTACAGATAAGACTCCACATTGGAAATTCCTTGGTTTAGAAATGTTAATGACTCTCATGAGAAACCTAACCCCTAAAGTTCTAACTAGCTATTACTATATACATTTTCTCTCTGCTGGAAAGTCTCATTTTGTCATTTTCCTAAAACCATATGTGACTCCTTTCTTAGGTGTCTTTTCCTCCACCTACTGATGGTAATAATGATCACGACACAGTTTGTGTTCTTGTCATGGCAGAAAATCTTTTAAGTTCCTAATAAGAGTACCGAGGAAGGACCAGAAAATCTAAGCTGTCGCTCAAAGTATACCATTTTATCTATAAATAAAAACAGTCGTCGAATTACTTTTGGAAAATCCTGGGCTTTGACGCCAGATGGGTGTAGATTTAAATTCTAACTCTGGCACTTACTTAAGGGGGTGCTTTGGGCAAGTCCCATAAGCCCTCTGAACTTTAGTAAATTTCTCATCTATACCAAACAGGTAACAACATTTTGTAACAGATCAGGGAATAGGGTAAACTCTCAGTGCACAGTAATGTACCTCCCTTAAAACTCTTCTTTGATCTCTCATGCCTGTCTCCAACGTACATGTTCAACATAGTAATATAAAGCATCCTATTCTGTGAATATTCACGGATTTTTAAAATAAATGAATAATTAAATAAAATAAAAATAATGAAATAATTAAAATTAAAATTAAAAAATAAAAAATTAAAATGAAGTTTTAAATAAATAAAAACCTCCCAACTCAGAGCTGGGATCATTAGAAGTCCTTAATTCTATACCCATGAAATAAGGGAACTCAACAAAATTTTGATTTTTCCCATGATTATTATTTTGGTGCTTTTTATAAAACATTAACTAGCAAATCCTTTTTAGGATTCTTTTATTTTGGGAGTCCTTGCTTTGCTGGTGTCCTAAGCACTTTCTTAAACTGCCGACTGTGTAACCCAGCACTGCCCCAAATGTTGCGTTATTTGCTTCTATAATTACAGAGAAAGAGAAGAAAAGGTATATAAGGAAGAGACGAAGTTAACACTTGCAGAACATGAATGGTGCTTACTAAGTGGTCCATAAAAGTTAGTTTTCTTCTGGCCTTCTTTCTTGGTTTTGAAATTTAGACAGTATTGGGGCACCTAGGTGGTTCGGTCAATTGAGGGTCTGCCGTGGGCTCATGTCATGATGCCAGGATTCTGGAGTCCAGTCTCATGTTTAGCTCCCTGCTGAGCAGTGAGCCTGCTTCTCCCTTTCCCTCTGCCCCTCCTCCTGCTTGTGCGCAGTCTCCCCCTCTCTCAAATAAATAAAATCTTAAAAAAAAATTAAAACTAAAATTTAGACAGTATTAATTTACTCCATATTATGAAAGATACGAACTTGACACATTTAGGCTATCTCCCTGTCCTCCCTGATCCCATTTTTAAGTTTATGATTTTTATTCCTCTATTATATACATTTATAGTATTAAATAATAATTGGTCTGCCATTATTGGTGTGTCTTGACTCTTAACCCTCAAAACAGCTAGAGTTGATATGTATATTGCCTTCCTCTCACTGATAAGGAAATTGAGGTTCAAAGGTAGATAGTAAGTGGTAGAATTGGGATTTGAACATTTATAAGATGAAGGAAAGACAAGAGAAAAAATATATCTCCCCAAGTAAGTGCAGTAGTCAAAGATAATTATAATGGGGAAAATGTGGGGCCTTACTTGTTGTAATTAAACCGTTGTTCCTTTCTAGAACATTATGCTGCTTTCTACTCTCAAAGGACAGGCAGATCTGTAAAAAGTAGAGTTTAACTGTGCCATTTTTTGAAATTGGGTAGCTGCAATGACTAGAATTATATGAGTTACTTTGATATTAGTGAGATTTTTTTTCAAATTGCCTTTATTTGTAGGTACCTTTTATTTTGATTTACACTGATTTACTATTTATTTTTTTGCCAAATCCACAGTATGGATTTGAGAACCAGTAGCTGAGCTTGAGATACTAGTTCCTGTATTAGTTTTATTTTCCTTTTTGCTAAGTAAGTGATTGCCACCTCATTTACTGCTGCTCAGAAGGAAAAAAAAAGGTCACATTTTTCTTGGCAAAATCAGGTTTCACACAGAAATGGCAGTCACATCATCTTCATATGCACAAAGTCAGCAAAAATTTAATTGTGTAATTTTTATTTTCTTAGATGAACATAATATGAACAAGTCATTATCCAATATCAACAGATAGACGTCTTTTCCTTGTAGTTGAGATGAATTTTGATGAAATCAGTGGGAAGTAGAAGCTTCTGTTGCACTAATTAACTTTAGAGGATGTTTTCTCACCTTGATTTCTGTGTGAATGGGCCATTAGTATTCTAAGAACTTTGTGATCAAATGTTGGCTCATTACTCAAATATTCTATTGCATCTAGCTCTTTTTGTGTGGTTAACGTTCAATGTATGACTTTAGCAAGGCAACTCTGTGTTCTCTTGTAAGAAATAAAAACATAATGACACCTTTTTGGCATGAACTGTTTTATGATTTTTCATAATAAGAGTATTCAGATACAGTTGTCAAGAATTCGAACTTCCCGTTTTGTGAATAGACAGTTTAAATGTCTGTTTACCTTGTCTTGGTCGAAGTCAAACATAAGGATTATATAAACCAGCTGGAGATCCTGAGATTAACTATAGTGAGGAAATCAGCAGGTACCAAGCGCTGAGTAAGCAGGTGCCCCACATAAGTAATTTTAACTCTCACTACCATCTCTCAAGATATCAATATCCCTAGTTTGTGGATGAGGAAACTGAGGCTCAAAGAGGATCAGGGACTTGCCTGTGATCTTTCATCACCTTATATTTCCTTGAAGGGCTGATAACTAAAAATGTCTGACTATAATAATTTCATAGCAGATTGGAAATCTTGTTCACTTCAAAATTCTTTACGGAAAAACATAAGAAGCCTCTAGATTTTTCTCAAATCTGGTAATACTGGAAGTGTTTGCATCAACTAGTAAGAACATCTGAATTGGGAAATCCTCAGTGATGCATGTATTACAAAAAAAAAAAAAGGGAAAAAAAACAGAGAGGAGTCTTTGGGGTGAAGTTTACTTATCTATGTTTAAGATTCTATTTATTTATCTGGCAGAGAGACTGCAAGAGAGGGAACACAAGGAGGAGGAGTGGGAGAGGGAGAAGCAGGCTTCCAGCTGAGCAGGGAGTAGATGCTGACTGGATTCCAGATTCCAGGACCCCGGGGATCATGACCTGAGCCTGAAGGCAGATCCTTAACAACTGAGCTGCTCAGGTGCCCCTGGGGTGAAGTTTAACAAAAGAATACAGAAAGACCATTTCCTTAATCAATTAATATTTCTTTCTTTTTTTTTTTTAAAGATTTTATTTATTTGACAGAGAGAAACACAGCTACAGAGGGAACACAAGCAGGGGGAGTGAGAGAGGGAGAAGCAGGCTTCCCGCTGAGTAGGGAGCCCGATGTGGGGCTTGATCCAGGGACTCCAGGATCATGACCTGAGCCGAAGGCAGACGCTTAACATCTGAGCCACCCAGGCGCCCCTTAATCAATTAATATTTCAATAATGGTTTCAAAGTGTTCAACAACAAACCAGGTATTTCATTTTCCCTCTTGATCCAATCCTGAGAATACGGTCAGAACTAGTTAATTTTCTATAATTAAATGACTGCATGTTTTTGTTAATATAATTTCAAAATCCTTTCTATAACTTATACTTTTTAAAAAGACATTTTCATTCATTTTAATTGATGTAGTTTTTGAATACCGGTGAGGTCCAGAACTGACGGCCAAGAAAGAATTCTTGAGAACTCGTTGGAACAAAGGGGACAGGAACCGAGGGCAGAAAGAAGTGGTGCCCTGGGAATGTGAGGAGCAACTGATTATATATTTTGGGGTTCAGGGAAGTAAGGATAAGGGAAGTTTCAAAAGGATTTTCATGTGCTAAAGAAGACTTACAGGATACCAGAGACCTTGCAAAACCAAGGTTGTTTTTCCCTCTAGCAAGACATTAAGATGGCTGGGAGCTTCCCGGAAGAACATTTATAAGGACATTTAATTTTACCTATATTTCCTTCTGCCTTTGTTTTCCACATCGTTAATAATAAAATTAGAGTTCTTGTGGTAGGATTAAGTGAGGAGAGGAAACCAGGCTAAGATTTTTTTTTAATTGTGGGAACTACGTATGAGCACAAACATGTATATGCATCAAGGAATCCTTGTGTCATCATTTGTCACATGTTGGCAAAACTTTCAAGTTCATATAATTATTAGAATAGTGTAGAGAAACACAAAAAACTGTACATAGATAAACCCTGAGAAAAACTGACAAAAAACCCCAACCACATAAAAAATTAAGTCTGGTAGGAGATGATTCTGCGGGAGTCTTAAGTTTGCCAACTCAACTGAAAACTGTTTTCTGTGTGTCTGTACAAGACTGTTGAAACCAGCACTGTCCAAGAGAAATGTAACAGAAGCCACCTGTAACATTTTACATTTTCTAGTAGCTACATTTAAAAAAAATGAAATTAAATTTTATAACGTATTTTTTTTTTTAAAGATTTCTGCACTTGAGAGAGAGGGAGAGAGAGCACGAGAGCTCATAGAGTGAGCACAGGGAGGGGCAAAGAGAGAAAGGGAGAGAGAAACTCCCGGCAGCTTCCTCACGGAGCTCAGAGCCCAACACCAGGCTCCATCTCACAGACGTGAGATCATGACCTGAGACAAAACCAAGAGTAGGATGCTTAACCGACTGTGTCACCCAGGCGCCCCTTTTATACGTATTTTATTTAACTAAATATATATACAAAATATTATCTCAACATGTTACCAATATATGTTATTAATGTGATATTACTATTCTTCATATTAAATCTGGTGTGTATTTTAGCTTTATTTCAAGTATTCAGGAGCTACATGGGGTTAGTGGCTACTGGACAGAGTTCCAATCTTGCTGAATAACAGAATTCTTATGGATTTATTTTGGATATGGACATTGATTTAATCAGGAAGAGCAATTTAACAGCAATAGGGAGTTTGATAAACAGTTGTTTGACCATCTTGTGGGTTCCCTAAAATCTAAAACATCTCCTGACTTGTAAACTAACTTACACCACTGATGAAAGTTACTGATATCTAAAAAGCTGTGAAAGACTGTCAGTATATGTCACACATTGTAGAAGGGCATCTTCTGTGTTCTCCTTTCCTAACTAAATTTGATTTGTGTGCATTATGAAAGTGTCAGGAAAGCTAATGCAAATTTAAGTTTTGAGTAAAAAGACAAATCCAGAAAGAGAAGTCTGAGGAGCCTGCCTTGTATTTGTCACTCTTTAAAAAAAAAAAAATGAGTATGTGTGTTGGCGGTGGGGATGTGTACTGATTTAATGGAAGAATAGGGAAAGGACAAGTTCTCCTACCCTTCCTGACTCTTACATTTAGTTCTAGTGTCTTAAGAATGACACCGGCAAATTTGTACAAATCAAACTAAGAGCAACCAAGGCAATTGTGAAAAGGCTTGAAACCACATCCTGTAAGCAACAGCTGAAAGCATGAGGGATATGGCTTCGGAAGATGAGAAGTTGTAGCTAGGATAGTCAGAGTGAGGAGCAGAGGAGAGAGAGACACATAGAGGAAAAACAAAAAACAAAATGTTCATAAAGAGAGGTCAAACTGGCTGAATCCAAAAAAGATAGTTTCTAAAAATGAAGATAAATGTCTTGGGAGGCAGGCAATTTTCCACCAGCCAGGATGGGGGCATTTCATAATGACTAAGTCTCCTCCCAACTCTGAGAACTGAATTTTAATCTGTCTCAAATACTGAACAGAGAGACAGTGTGGAGGTTTACTACTTCACTGGCTCTGATGTTACAAGTGCTATCACTAAATCTCTGCTAACCTTTAGGAGTTAGGTCATCTTGGGCAAGTCTTTTGGATACTCTGGGTTTGCTTCCTCTAAAAAATATAAATAATAAACTCCATACAGACTTCTGGAATAATTGCAAGGCTTTGGAACCTACAAAATGCCACTAAACGTAAGTTTGTGTAAGACAAGAAGACCTCTTAACTCAGCCCTCCTGTTTCTTTTTTCTTCTCCACTTCTACTCTAAGGTGCTGTCCACACCCAGCCAATCCCCGCACCACCCCTTAGACGCACCTTATCTTGCTTCGCCCTACGGGAAAGACTACTACTATCAGGCTAAATGCAGTCGTGTTCTGCCCCAAGGTAGGGCAAAGGGTCAGCAGAGTCAAGAAGCAAAGTCTGAAAAAAAAACCACTGTCCACATTTTTCATCCTGCAGCCACCATCTCTAAAAACAAGCCAACCGCTGAAACGGACTTTGAGAAATCAGTTTCAGGCATTGCCCTGCAGAATATTAAACCCCTTAATAGACACCTCTAATCCTCATAATGTATCCATGCAAGTCACTGCCATCCGTTTTTTTCTTTTTTTGACCTTTGCAGTAGAATCATCCATTTTTCAACTGTGGTCTTTAGAATTCAGGTCTGGGAGAGAGAGATAACTGAAAGAACTTCCATAAACTTGCTCACAGGTAACAAACAATGTCCCCTCTTTCCTCTAACCTGACGCCCCACCTCCAGCTCCTTCCCATGTGTGTTCAGGGAGATGGTACTTAAGGGTATAGACATGGAGTCAGACTGTTAGGGTTCAAGCACCAAGTCCATTACTGTGGGGAGGTGCCACCCTTGGCATGTGATCGATCGGCAGACAATACATGGAGTTATCAGTATTATCTTCCTGGCGTTCCCATCTACCACAAGCCGTAGGCATCTCCCAAGCTTTAATCTTGGTGACCTCCCAGACCATGCAAAGTTTAAACCCTCAACTGTCGTTCTGAAGTCTTAGTAGTGGTGAACCTGCTGGCTCGCTATCCATCCAAACCCGGTAGCAGGCTGAGCCTTCGGATTTCCTCGCGGATATTCCCAGGTGTTTGAAGTTCGGGGCGAAGGAGGGGAAAGGCATTGAAACAGAACTCCCGGGATTGACTGTAAACAGCTGGGACGCCGCACAGCCTCCCAGAACTCACAGCCACACGCCGCGGGGCGTGATCTTAGGAGAACTTGCCGGAGGGGCGTGGCTCCACCCGCGAACGCGCGAGCTGCGGGGCGGGTCCTTCTCCGCACTGCTCGGACTCCTGATCCAACAGCCGGCCCCGTCACTTTGCGCATGTGTAAATTCTAGGGGGCGGGCGGGCCGGTAGAACGCGGAATTTCTGGGAAATCAGACGAACGGGCCAGGGAGAGTCGAGAAATGCACGAGGGGGCAGGCGGGGGCGGGACAGAAGGCGGAAGAGTTCAAATCAGCTGACCGGGTCTCGTGACAGCCTGGGCGGTGGCGACGCAGGCGTATTGGAGCGCGGTTGCTCAAAGCCTGAGCGAAGATGGCGGCCTCCAGAGTGAGCCTCTGAGAGGCAGAGGGAGGAGGCGGAGGGGGCGGGGAGGCCGCGCCGCCGCGGCACCAGGAACCCGCGGCAGCGGAGCTACAGGGCCCCGACGCGGGAAAGGGGAAGTGGTGAGGGGGAAGAGGCCGGAGGGCGCCTCATCTCACTCCGGACGCAGAGCCGGCGGCGGGAGGAGCTCGGGCTGGAGCCTCTCCAGCCTCCCGCTAAGGTAAACCACTCTGGGCACCGGCATTTGGGGCTCTGCTTTACCCCCTCCCCACGCCACGGGGACTTGGAGGGCTAAGGACAGGAAAAAAGAGGGGTGGTGTCTTGGCCGCCGTAGCCCCCAGCTGCTAAGGAGAGCAGATTACCCTCCCCCAAGGCTGCTGGTCTGATTCCTCCCCTCGGATTCCCCCCCTCCCCCGCCTCTAAGTGACATTCTCTCTGGGTACTGCCTTGTTCAGCCCCATCTCTTTTTTGGATTGTTTTTTCGTTTTCTACCCACCATGGTCCCCGGATCCCCTCTGTACATCCTTACCCCCGCACACCCCTTATTACCCTCTGGGCTCCGCCCTCAGGATTCCATTCCAGCTTCCTAGTCTGAACACACTTTCTGCTGGTTGCCGGCAACTCTTGCTTCCTGGGGTCCGCGACCCTTCTTCCCCCTACGTCCGGTGTAGCTTTGACTTTCTTTGCTTAGCTTTGCTTCGTTTACGGATGGGGAGCACCCGCGTCGTTTCTTCTGCAGTCTTTCCGTTTTCCAAAATCAAGTTTACACCCCAGGTTTTTCCTTTCCTGCAGGGGAGCTTATTTTCAGTGGCCTTTCCTTCACTGCTGTGGTTTTGCCTTTGTGGTCTTTGCAATGGGTGAATAGGACTCAAACGCTCAGTGAAGTGGGAGTTAAACGCAGATTTGACTTATTAGACTTAAGAAGAGTGCCTTCCCTTGAGCTGTCTTATGGTAGGGTGTCTTGAGATTGTTTTATCAGTTGATGTCCTCAGATTGTTTGCTTTATCATTTGTGGTGGTGGGATTAAGAAAAAAATCTACCCCTAAGAAGGCTGTCATCTCCCAAAATAATGATTTCTCTTCTCCCTTCTCTCCTTTTCCCTTTTACCTTTCTGTGATTTTTTTCAAACAGGGCCAATGCATGCTGCTTTTACCTCTATAAAGCGCTTTACACTGTAGGGTTATTTTGAGCCTTTTGGAGGGTAATGTCTTCGTGAAAAAAATTTCAGTATATTTCCTCAGGATCTGCCCCAGTGACTGTCTTTCTTGCTGTATTTTTTTTTTTTTAACTTTCTGGATCTGATTGATTTGTAGGTTTGAAAGTACCGGCTGCAGAGTTTGAGGAAATTACAGTGGTCAGGTTTTGTAGTATATTATCAGTGCTCTGTGAGTCTGTGGGAATATGAAATAGGATTTGCCCTAAAAAATTTTAAAAATTAGAAATTTCAAAAACTCGCCAGAAACTCGGTATCCGAAAAAGTCTTGATTCACATTCTTTGGTTTCTGGGAAATGCTATATTGTTTGACTGAATTTAGCATATAACCTAAAACCTTGTTCACATTTTATTATTTTTTAATTTTTTTTGAAAGATTTTATTTATTTGATAGAAAGGTCACAAATAGGCAGAGGCAGGCAGAGAAAGAGGGTGAAGTAGGCTCCCTGCTGAGCAGAGAGCCCTGTATGGGGCTTGATCACAGGATCCTGAGATCATGAAGGCAGAGGCTTAACCCTCTGAGCCACTAGGGCGCCCTCCCCCCTTGTTAACATTTTAAATGTAATATGAAACTGTTTAAGCAACTATATCTCAAACTTGGCTTTTGCTGTTAATATCACAGTGGGGCCTAAGTCCTGTTCAGAAAATGTTACACTGTATTCCTAGTTTGAAAACAGGAAGTACAACTTACTAGGGGAGGAAAAGAATAGTCAGAGGGTTATTAAGAGATAGGAATGTCGAGAACCTTAAGTCTATAGTTCAGTTCATGGAAAATACCACCATTTGTATTCCACTGGGAGCTAATGAATGTTCCTCTTTTTCTAAAGTGACAGTAGTAAATAGACTAAACTATATGAACATTATCAGTGCAAAAGTTATGGAATCAGGGAAAGCAGGAATTATTTGTAAGAATTTAACTTTATCTATAAATAAATAGAAGGTAGTTTCTGAGGTGGACTATAACAATGCTGGCTTTAATAAATTGGTAAAAAGATTGATAATGGAATCTGGTTCTCAATAGATACTAACTACAGTTGAAATAAAAAGGATCTGTTTTAACTAATTTGGCAGTATTCCTTAACCAGTTCTGTTTACACAGGTGATTTTCATTGCACTTACCTTTCCTTGCTTCCCTGAAGTACTTAAAATTAGTAAAATACAGGCAAGGTTGTACAGATAAACTATAGCAAAGATTTGGTTGCTAATAGGTTTACGCCTAAATGTTGACTATCATATTTAGCAGTAGTTAAAGGGGAGTTAGTTTGAAAGAAATCCTTTAAGTCAGTGTTTCTCAACTTCATTAAACCCAATAAAGGCTCCCTTTTTATTTCAAACAATTTGTAACACCTGCTCTATTATGTGGAGATAGTTTTTAAATAATATAACCACCTTCTGACCTTGGTCCTGGGACAAAAAGGAGATTTGCTCTCACTGTTGCACAAAAAAAAAAAAAAAATGGGTCTCACTTTAAATTCTTGACTTTTTTTTTTTTTTTTTTGCAATTTTTAAAGAACTGAGGTCTATTCTTTTAAGGAGAGGGTATACATGATTTCAGTGTCACCTTCATTGGACACAATTGGACACTGGTAAGAAGAGTTCAGTTAGAATGGCTGATAGGCAGATGAAGGCTGAGTGCACCTTCTCCCAAGCTCTTTCTCCACAAACTCACTAGCCACTCTTAGACAAGATTGGAAAGAACTCTGGGGAGTGTCTGTTGTAGTAATGATCTTGAGGAGTAGAAAAGAAACAGCTTTCAAAAGGGGCACAAAACTCTGATTCTTTCTCTGTATCTTTTATGGAATAGTAACCTTTATCTGTGTATCTGTGAAGGGAAGGGCATCTCTGCTGGCCCATTGGTGAGCATTCATTGAGCTGGGGCAATGCAAGAAAAGGGGAAAGAATCTTCTTTGGGAGGAGCACTGAGCTTAAAACTGCAGCCTGGAGGAGCAAGAAGATATAGTGTATCCCTAAGACTGAACCTTACTCAGAACTGCAAAGACTATCTCCAACCCCCTGCCACTATAAGAAGTTAGAATAACAAGTGAATGCAGAATATTACTTGGAACAATATCATCCAAAGAGGCACAGCACAAAGAATCAGATAGACATTGCTTTAGTAAACCATCCCCCACCATAGGCACCAGCTATTCTGTAGATTTTTTGAAGCCTATGGTATACTGAGAATAACCATAGCAACAGCAAATCATAAATCCAGCCTGAGTCCTAAACAGATTAACACAAACCTTACAATAAAGACCTGGCAAAGAAAAGACATGCCCATTTCAAGTGACAAAAATTATTTACCTCAGTCTCTACTGTTCTTTATATGTCTAGCTTTCAACTGAAAATTATAAGGCATACAAAAAAGGCAAAAAAAAAAAAAAGGAAAATTCTAGAGAAAGCAATCATCAGAAGTACACTTAGATTAACACAGATGCTATTATCTACTAGCAAATTTAAAATGACTATATGTTAAAAGTTGAAGAGTGGATAACATGCAAGATCAGATGGGTAATTTTACCTGATAGAAAGTGTAGGAATCAAAGGAAAGGCTAGAGGTATTATTACACAGTAAAGAAATGAAGAATGCTTTTGGGCTTACCAGAATTGACATAGCCAAGGACAGAACAGTGAACTTATAAATGGTAGAAGAAATTACCCAACTGACACACAAAGTTAAAATGAAACACCCTAGATCTTAGGGATAGTATTAAACATTTTAATATGTAAATGATTAGAATCCCAGAAGAGAAAAGAGAGTAGAAGAAATACTAAAATATTTGAGGAAATAATAGAAAAATTTCCAAAATTAATGTCTGACATCAAACCATGGATCCGGAAGCTTAGAGAACACCAGGCAAGATAAATACCCCCCCCCTTACCGCCCACAAACTCAAAACACATAATTAAACTGAGATAAACAAAGGACAGAGAGGAAGGTGGCCAAAGAAAAGAGAAACCTATGCAGAGGAATAAAGAGTTAAAGCAGAGAAACTATGCAAGCAAGACAACTGAGTGACTTTAAATTATCAAAAGCAAAAAGCAGCAAAAATATTTTTCAAAAATGAAGACAAAATATAGACACTGTCAAAACAAAAGCCAAGAGGACTCAAAAGTATAATCTCTCTATTTAAATGGTAGTTGCATTCCTAGAATTCCTATACATTCTATGTATATTAAACTCTATAAAATGTAGTTGGTGATTTATATTTAATACAAAATTTAAATTGAGATTGGTTATAAATAGGTTTTTACCTATGTTATCTATGTTTTTACCTATGTTTTACCTATGTTAATGCCCACTTGGATATTTGGAAGTCAGTTGAGGGGCGCCTAGGAGGCTCAGTGGGTTAAGCCTCTCCTTCTGTCAAGTAAATAAATAAAATCTTTAAAAAAAAAAAAAGTCATTTGAGGTTAGTTCAACCTGTAGGACTGTCTTGTATATTGAGGGGTACCTAGCCCCATCCACTAAATCATAGTATAGTAGTCACTCCTTGTTCAGTTTTCATAGTTTCAGTTACTTGAGGTTGGTAGCAGTTCAGAACCAGGTGACCCTTCTAATATACTGTCAGAAGGTCGGTAGTCACCTAATACTGTATCACAGTGCCTGTGCTATTTACCTCATATAATCTCATCACAGAGGCATTTTATTTCAAAAGAAGGCTGAATGTAGTACAATAAGGTATTTTGAGAGAGACCACATCCCCATAACATTGCAGTGTATTGTTACAGTTGTTTTATCTTGTTAAAATGTTATACCCAATTTATAAATTAAACTTTATTATAGGCATGTACATACATGGAAAGAGTCTGTATGGGATTTGGTACTATGTGGTTTCAGGTATCCACTGGGGGTCCTGGAACACATTTCCTGTGGATAGGGGGGATTACTGTAGTGTTTATTTTTTTTTCCTTAAGATTTTCTTTATTAGATGGGCACCTGGGTGGCTCAGTCGTTAAGCATCTGCCTTTGGCTCAGGTCATGATCCCTGAGTCCCAGGATTAAGCCCTGCATCCGGTTCCCTCCTGCCAGAGTTGGCAGGAATGGTAAATTATCATTTGTTGAGTCTCCATTAAGAGTCATGCACCATGGGGCACCTGGGTGGCTCATTTGGTTAAGCAACTGCTTTTGGCGCAGGTCCTGATCCTGGAGATCCAGGATTGAGCCCCGCATTGGACTCCCTGCTTGGTGGGAAGCCTGCTTTTCCCTCTCTCACTCCCCCTGCTTGTGTTCCCTCTCTAGCTGTGTTTTGTTCTGTCAAATAAATAAATAAAATCTTAAAAAAAAAAAAAAGATTTTCTTTATTAGATAGCATGAGTGGAGGGGAGAGGCAGAGGCAGAGGAAGAAGGAAACTCCTTTCTGAGTCGTGAGCCTGATGTGGGCCAGAGATCCTGATGTGGGCCTGGATCCCGGGACCCAGGGACCATGATCTGAGCTAAAGGCAGACCTATAATCGACTGAGCCACCCAGGAGCCCCTACTGTAGTGTTTTGAATCATAATGTCTTTAAAATTATAGTCAGTAAATGGATGAAAGACTTCAACGTGAGGCAGGAATCCATCAAAATCCTGGAAAAGGACATAGGCAGTAACCTCTTTGACATCGGCCACAGCAACTTCTTTCGAGACACGTCTCCAAAGGCAAAGGAGGCAAAAGCGAAAATGAACTTCTGGGACTTCATCAAAATTATAGTCAGTAGTTTTCAACACAGTTTTCTGCTTCAGCAGTTTTCACATGCTCAGCACATGCCATCTCTTGTAGTATGGAGTGATTTCTAATTGTGGGAACTCCTTTTGAGAATCACTGATTTGGGAATGTTTTTGTAGTAAGTAACTTAAACCAACAAACCAACGTGGTTGTGATCCTCTTTACTAACTTAGACGAAGTGTCGTTCAGTAAAATCTTTATTTTATCAATAAAGATAAACAATCTGCTAGAGGTTCCTTTCACATGCTCTTAACTTTGTTCAACAGTCTGCATATTTGAGTTTTACTTGCACTTTTATGGACTGCTTATGAAGAATAGTGATCTGTAAAACAACAAAGTTGGGCACCTGGGTGGCTCAGTCGGTTAAACAGCCACCTTTGGCTCAGGTCATGATCTCAGGGTCTTGAGATGGAGGTCCTGCATCGGGCTGTGCTCATGCGCTCTCTCATAAATAAATGAATGAATGAATGAATGAATGAATGAATAAATAAATAATAAAATTTTAATAAATAAATAAATCTTAAAAAAAATAGAACAGCAAAGTCTATATTCAGTGGGATTTTATTATTGCAGCATTCTAAGTTGCTAGACCACACTGCTTAAGCAGTGTTCAATATTTAGTTCATGGCCATCAGAAATACCTCTGAAGTTGATGAGTAAAAATTTGATCTTTGGTGAACAGACCAAAAACAAAACCCCAAAGCAATCTAAAATAATTAAATGTTTTAATTTTGTCAAGTGTAGTTGCCTGAACAAAATGGAAGCATTGATAAGGTTTATGAATATAGGAGATTTTCCCTAATATTTCATAAATTCTGTGCTAATTATAGTAAAATTTAAATTCTTATATGTGGATTGCAGATATATATTCCTTAGTCATCTAGTGCTTTGAGGTTTCTCTTCCACCTTAAATTTCTAGTTAAGATATGGAATGTTTTTTGCTTGTTTACTAAATCTTAAGAGCAGATAAACCTTCCCTCTCCCAAACCATAGATATGCTGGGTTTAATTTTAAAAGTGGAATCCCCCCCTTTTTTTAAGGATTTTATTTATTTGACAGAGAGAGATCACAAGTAGGCAGAGAGGAGGAAGCAGACTCCCTGCTGAGTTGAGAGCCCTATGCAGGCCTCAATCCCAGGACCCTGAGATTATGACCTGAGTGGAAGACAGAGGCTTTAACCCACTGAGTCACCCAGGTGCCCTCCCACCCCTTTTTTAAAGTTAACTGGTAGCTTTGGGGTATTCTGTAAACTCTGAAGAACTATGGCAGAGTTTGGAATAATAGGGGTATTTCAGAAAGAGCCAAAGGAGAAACCTACATGTTGCTATTTTGTGTTGGGTCTAAGGGAAACTGTAGTAGCCTAAGCTCCTTGCCTTTTAATATTGTGTTTGCCTGTTAGGATGCTTACTGTAAAACTTCCTCTAAGAAGAATTTGTAATATGCTTAGGAAATTTAGTTCTCCATTATGCATTCACTACAGTGATAGAAAAAACAGCAATAAGTTAAAAAATAGCAATTGAAAATCTCTTACCCATTAGGGTCTATTTTATGTAAAAGAGGAAGTTTATTAAATATTTGTGAGCTAAAGAGCTTATTGCACTTGTACATTTTGTTCTTTTATGAACCAAGTTAGCTTCAAAGATAAAATAGAAATTAGGTCTAAAAATTTTCAGGAATGTGTACAAAAACTAAAACTGTTTAAATGATCATTAGTATCAATTTCACAGGATTGCTTAAATGGACACATTTGTTTGGTTTTTTTAGGTGAGTATTTTAGGGCACTTTTAAGTTTTGGAAAGAAGAGTCATAATCATGCATCTTGGAATAAAAATTTTTTTTGTTACAATAGCTAGAGGTCTATTTTGTGAGAAGTAAGAATTATTCCCTCAGATGAAATCAGCATACATGTGATTAAAATGTAAAGACGCATTTTTTTCAGTATTTATATTGAATAGGAATGGCCAACAAAATTAACTACTGTGGTGTTTATGCTTGCCCCTCCCCCAATTAAGATACATTAAAAGTGTTTCTTCAGATTTAGGGGTTGCTTTTGAATTTTTCTTGTCCTTTTATTTCATGAATATATATCTGATTTCTAACTGGAAAGGAATGGATTTTTAAAGAATGGGAGATGAATCTTAGATTATTTTGCTATACCCTGTGGTGGTGGAAGTATTTAAACGTTTATTTTGATGTGGCAGACAATGCAAAGATTTCAGTATTATAACTTCTGGGCAATTATTTGGAGATATTCGAAGTGTCAGCTGAAAGTTGGTAGTACCACTGGCTTTCTTCTCCAACCACATTTATCTCTGGAGTTAGTGGGTTCTTCAAAGTTTTTAGAAAGCTAAGTTAGGATGTATTAAACCTTACTTTGTGATCTATTTTATAAGCTGTTTTTTTTTTTTTAAGATTTTATTTGAGGGCTCCTGGGTGGTTCAGTTGGTTAAGCGACTGCCTTCGGCTCAGGTCATGATCCCGGAGTCCTGGGATCGAGCCCCGCATGACTTCCTGCCGAGGAAGGAAGGAAGCCTGCTTCTCCCTTTCTCCCTCCTTTCTCCCTCCCCCTGCTTGTGTTCCCTCTCTGGCTGTGTTTCTCTCTGTCAAATAAATAAAGAAAATCTTTAAAAAAAAAAAAAAAGATTTTATTTGAGAGAGTGAGTGAGCATGAGCAGGGGGAGGGGTAGAGAGAGAGAGAGAGAGAGAGAGAGAGACATAGACTCCCTGCTGAGCTGAAGGCAGATCCCTAAAGACTGAGCCACCCAGGTACCCCTTTATAAACTGTTTGAAGACCCCTGTACATGGGGTGTCTGGGTGGCATGGGTGGTTGGGCGTCTGCCTTCGGCTGGGGTCATATCTCCAGGTTCTGGGATCGAGCCCCATGTCGGTCTCCCAGCTCAGCTGGGAGCCTGCTTCTCCCCCTGCCTCTCCCTCTGCTTGTGCCTTGTTTTGTTTCTCTCTCTCTCAAATGAATAAATAAAATCTTAAAAAAAAAGAGTACGGTAGGTATTATACCCATACTGATTTGTTACTTATTTAGAAGGAAATACTTTTGGCTCTACTTGTGTTATGTATTAAAACACGAAGCTGAAAATTAAAAATTAAAGAAGGTGGTTAAAGTTCCTATCAGTGTTCCCCCATACACAGCACATTCTAAGACAGTCTAGTTGTAGTGTTTAATCTGGGTAAAAATTAATGTTCCGTTAACTGTTTATATTTTGTTCTTGCTTCAACAGCACATCTAAAATTGGAGCATTATTGATATTTTTACCTTTTATTTGAAATAACTAGCCTAGTGATGTAATTCACTCAGATTTTGAATCTGTTTACAAATAAATGTAGGCCTTTCAAAAGCTATTAAGGGATTCTTTTTGGTTATTATTCAAGATTAACCTTTGTCTTAGCAATGGTTCTCCTTCCCTCTGCATTTTTAATAGGATATAGCTGTATGAGGAAATATTAAGTTAATAACTTTGTTCCTATTGTGTGACTGTACACCATATTTTCAGGTGTATTGTTACAATGTAGCAGAAAAAACTTTTTAAAGATTTTATTTATTTGACACAGAGAGAGATCACAAGTAGGCAGAGAGGCAGGCAGAGAGAGAGAGGATGCTGGCCTTGATCCCAGGACCCTGAGATCATGACCTGAGTCGAAGGCAGAGGCTTTAACCCACTGAGGCACCTAGGCGCCCAGAAAAAAAAAGCGTTTCTATAGGCAAGCTTGGTCCGAAAATAAAGGTTAATGCAATTCTTCCCCAGATAAATTTTTATTCTGCTGCCAAGTTGAGAGCACTTTTCATTACATACTCATACTCATCTCAAGATTTTCACATTAACATTTACTACTTGCTTTATCACGTATCCACTTTTCTCTCCATTTTATTTTTTAATACATTTCAGGGCAAACTCATGTTTTTAATTCATTATTTAAGAGCAGAATTCTTTATGTTACAGATTCAAAGTGTAAAAATTAGTATCTGCTCTCTCCAAGTTGTTGTAATTGTGTAAAAATTGGTCTCAGTGGGCCATGCAAAATGTGTGCTTTAAAGGCAAATAGCCTTTATTAAAGCCATTTCCTTTATTCACTAGTATGTCACAGGTGGTCCCCAACTTAATGATAACTTGACTTAAAATCTTTCAACTTTATAATGGTGTGAAAGTGGTATGCATTCAGTAGAAACCGGACTTTGAATTTTGCTATTTTCTCAGGCTAGTGCTGCTATGCGATATCATACTCTCGTGATGCCGACAGTGGTAGTGAGCCGCAGCTCCCAGTCAGTCACAAAGTCTCAAGGGTGAACAACTGATATGCTTACAACCATTCTGTTTTTCACTTTCAGTACAGTATTCAGTAAATCATATGAGATATTCAATACTTTTTATAAAATAGGCATTGTATTCGATGATTTTGCCCAATGGTAAGCTAATGTGTTCTGAGCACATTTAAGGTAGGCTAGGCTAAGCTATAATGATTGGTAATTTAAGTGTATTAAATGCATTTTCAGTTTGCAATGGGCTTATCGGGAGGTAACCCTATAGTAAGTCAAGGAAGATCTGTATTTTTTGAGTATACGCATTATCTCTGGCTAAATGAGGCCTCTGTTTTTACTTAAACACAGACTTACACATACACTTAGTTTTACTATGTGTGCAGATTCTTTTGCTTATAGCTTGGCTGTAATGTGTCTGCTTGGGTGCCCGTGGTGTTGAGGCCATTCAGCCTGCTTTTTGTGCTTCATATCAATTTGGTGTAGGCTTCTGCTTAGTGAACTCTCAAATCCTGTGGTTTTGTATCAGAATCGTATCTTCTGAAAGATCAGTCTCATTTTATTCATAAATGATCTTAAATGGATTGCCCGTTTTACTGCCAGTAATAAATTAGAGAATGTGAGATCATTAAATGTTGTTCGAAAGCATGAAGCAAGGGAATTCACTTAATAGGATGAATCTAGCCAAAATGCCTGTGTTACCCTGAATTTGACTTTTTTTTTTTTTAAGATTTTATTTATTTATTTGACAGAATGAAACACAGCTGGAGAGGGAACACAAGCAAGGGGAGTGAGAGAGGGAGAAGCGGGCTTCCCACCAAGCAGGAAGCCTGATGTGAGGCTCAGTCCCAGGTCTCTGGGATCATGACCTGAGCCACCGAGGTGCCCCTGAATTGATTTTTTAACCCCTAGAACAGTTTTTTCAAAAGAACAAACTGCAAAGTTGCAAAAAAGCTCTGTTGGTGGTATTATAATAAGGTATAGAATGAAAACAGGTGAAGCCAGCTTAAAAAATTGGAGCTGCTTTCCACGTGTTTAGTTACAAAGAACATGTAAATTTGTGTTTTTCTTATCAAAAAACGGGTAGGTTTTTGAGAATTTGAAGTGGGACATGGAGGAATGAAGGAGATGAATTTTTTTTTTCTTTTCAGAGTTTATATACTTGAGAGAGAGTGAGCAAGTGAGTGCATGTGAGAGAGCCAGTGCATAGTAGGGGCAGTGTCAGGGGTGGTGTTGGAGAATGAAAAGCAGACTTCCTGCTGAGACAGTGTTCTGTCCCAGGACCCTGGGAGCAGGACCTGAACCAAAGGCAGAGGCTTAATCGACTGAGCCACCCAGGCGCCCCAAAGGAGATGAAATTTAAGCAATAATTAGTTTGAACAGATAAATTCTTGCTAACTTTGGTACATCTCAACAACTGGCAGGGTGGCAAGTGCTGTGAAGCAGCTGCTACCAAGATGTAATCCAGCAAGTCTTACATTTTTTTAGTTGGACAGTTCATTGCTGTTTGGAGAATGTGCCTATAAATGACTGTTATTGCTATTACCTGCTTGATGTTTTGAGCGGCTTGATACTAGAAGTTACACATATTTTTCATCACTGTTAATGGGAATTCTTGTTGCTTAAGAGTTTTTGTCTATGAGCAACAGTTTTAGACACACTTTGGGAACTTATTAAAGAAATATATAAATATTAATGGAGAAATACACAAATATTAATTGGAGCATAGATTATTTTTAGGGAGTGAAGTTCTTTTTTCCAAAAGTTTCTCAAACCATAGTTAACCTGTAGATACTAACATAAATTCAAAAATACTATGTTGGTTTCACATAAAGAGATACTGTTAAGTGAAATTCCAGATGTCTAAGTAGGGGATTTAAAATGTAGTAACACAGTGAGGCACCTGGGTGGCTCAGTCTTTGGGCATCTGCTTTTGGCTCAGGTCATGATCTCCGGGGCTCCGGGATTGAGCCCCGCATTGGGCTCCCTGCTCGGCGGGAAGCCTCTTCTCCCTCTCACTCCCCCTGCTTATGTTCCCTATTTAGCTGAGTTTCTCTCTGTCAAATAAATAAAATCTTTAAAATAAAAAATAATAAAATAAAATGTGGTAACACTGACTTGAAAAATGATAGTATTTTGTAGGAATAAAGCTGAAATAAAGAGAAGCTTAAATGTCAGGTTTCATTTGACTTAAGATAATTTTTTTTTTTAAAAAATTCCCGTGGAGCAGGGAGCCCGATATGGGACTCGATCCCAGGTCTCCGGAATCATGACCCGAGCCGAAGGCAGTCGCTCAACCAACTGAGCCACCCAGGTGCCCCTGACTTAAGATAATTTTAAAAAATTTCTTCTATCATGATTACCTTAACCTGTCTCATATAGTTATTCATTTTTATTTTTTCCATTTCATTTATTTATTCATTTATTTTTGGGAGAGAGAGAGCGAGTGAGCACATGTGTTTAGGAGTGTGTACAAGTTGGAGGGGAGGAGCAGAGGGAGAGAGTGAGAGAGAATTCCAAGCACTCTCCACACCCAGCACAGAGCCTAAAGTAGGTTCTATCTCACAACTCTGAGATCATGACCTGAGCTGAATTGAAGATTCTGAGTTGACCGAACCATCCAGGTGTTCTTATTTACTTCTTTTTAAGAACTGTTTTAGGTAAGATAAATTGTAAAAAAATAAAATAGCAATGGATAATAAAATAATGAGACCCTCATATATTCAGTCTAGCTTAAGAAATGTATATTTCTATAGTTATCTTTGAATGAGCACGTGAAAACTGAGAATGCTGATTAAAGCAATAAAACACTGTGCTTTTTTTTTTTTTAAAGATTTTATTTATTTATTTGACAGAGAGAAACACAGCCAGAGAGGGAACACAAGCAGGGGGAGTGAGAGAGGGAGAAGCAGGCTTCCCGCCGAGCAGGGAGCCCGACGTGGGGCTCTATCCTGGATCTCCGGGATCATAACCTGAGCAGAAGGCAGTTGATTAACCAACTGAGCCACCCAGGCGCCCCAACACTGTGCTTTTGAAGGTAGAAATTCTAGCTAATATTCGTTGGTGATATATACTGAATAAATAGTACAAGGATTGAAATTAGAAGATTTAGGATTAAGTAACTTAGTAATTTTAACTTTCCCACCTGAGATGCCTTAAGAGAGATACAGGGTCTTATAAGCCTGAGAGTGAGAGAGGTAATCATAGAGAGATATGAAACAAGTATTTCCTATTTAGGGTAGTATATATAAAGTACGATAGTCATTGTTATGATTGCAGTTAATATTTTTGAGTGCTTATTCTGAGCCAGGCATCACACTATCCCCTTTATCTATCTCATTTAGTCCTTACCAAAGCTCTTTGCTACAAATACTGTTCTCTCTCTCATAGATGAATCATGATTCTGAGAAGTGTAGGAAGCTTTTCTCCCAAGTTATGGAGCTAGTAAATGGTAGTTATTACTAATCTGCCTTCAACCATAAATAACATTTTAAAAATTCACCACCCTTACTTACCTTGATGATTGAATATTAAAACTAGTTTTTGTGTATATTTATGTGGCTTCTTGTGCTAGTTGTTAGTTACGTTTAGTGTGGTCTGGTGTCTGTGCTATGGGAAGCTATTTCCAAGTTTGTGTTTCAAAATTAAATCATCACTTGAAGAACATTGTACTTGGAGGGTCCTCTAGACTTGCCTTCACCCATTTTCTGGTGGTTCTTTTGAAGTTCCAAGTCTCACTTTGAATGATACATAGTCAGTACAGAATATTCTTATCCTGTTTCTTCTGCATTTTTCTGATACTTGTGTATTGCCATTATCCACTAGTGAGTTATTTGTGTGTCCAGGAGTATCGTCATGGTCTGAAAGAGTTAGTGCAGTTTCCAGACTAGTTACCTTCATAAGATGAAATGATTGCATCACAAAGTGGTTACGGTTTTATTGAGAATATAAGGGCGCCTGGGTGGCTCAGTCGTTGGACGTCTGCCTTCCGCTCAGGTCATGATTGTGAAGTTCCGGGATTGAGCCCCGTGTCCGTTGGATTCTCTGCTCTGCTGGAGACCTGCTTCTCCCTCTCTCACTTCCCCCGTGTCTGTTCCCTCTCTAGCTGTGTTTCTCTCTGTCAAAAAAATAAATAAAATCTTAAGAAAAAAAGAGAGAATATAAAATAGATTTACCTGAAAATTTGGAGAGGTTAATATTGCACTGTTGGGAAGTAGGTCCCAGCCTCAGATCACATTAGTCTGGTTATTTTAAAAATTCAGTGTTAGTTAAAAAAGTATTTTTCTGTTATTGAGCTCCTTAAAGACTATTCTGGAATCCTATATTCATGGCAAATTTCTATCATGTTTGTTTTGAACACTTCATTAAAAAAAATTTTTTTTCAGTTATTTTTTCCAAAGATTTTTATTTTTTTATTTGACAGAGAGAAGGAGAAGGAGAAGCAGGCTCTCTGCTGCTCAAAGAGCCTGATGTAGGCTTAATCCCAGAACACCAGGATCATGACCTGAGCCGAAGGTAGATGTTCAACTCACTGAGCCACCTAGGCACCCGTTTAAAAAAAATTTTTAAGCTTACATATAGACAGAAATATTCAGCCTTGGAGCCTTCCTTTTTCTTTTTCTTTTGCCTTGTGTTGGTTATGGCAGTTTGTTTCATTGTTTGAAATTGTGTGAAGGTAATAATTGGAACTAGTTCTGAATTAATCCAGGAATGTGCTGTCAGATGATAATCTGTAATTACATGGTCAGAATGAATTTATTTTGAGTTCCTAAATTCAAGGGAGGGTTTTATTACTTAGGTTAAATACATAGACTGTAGAGTTAAGCAGATTGAGTCCACAGTCTGGCCCAACTACTTACCAGCTGTGTGACCTGGGAGATATGGTATAAATTCTCTATAGTTTTCTTGTCACTAAAATGGGGATCACATATCTGTACCCTGGTGGTGTTAATGGAGACAAAATTAGGTAGGTGAATAAGTGCGAAGTCAAGGGCTGGCCTAATCATTAACATGTGATGAATACTCAGTGAAACCTAGTTTTTGCATAATTTCAGGGCATGTCTTAAATCTTTTTATTAGAGTCACCGTGCCTCCCCAATTTCAGGATAATCTTTACTGAGGGCACATAGCACTGAATTATCCCCTTATTTGGCTATGTAGGTGAGTATCTCCTCCCTCTCTTACCTCTCAAATGTACCTCCACCTATATATAACATGGCTGAAGGCAAGCTTTTCAGATTAAGGAGTAATTTTTTTCCAAAAGCACTCCATTTTACTGGCCTTTTTTGGTGGTGGTTATTCAGAATTGGAAGTGCACTAGCAGTATCACTTGTTGTTTTCTAAAATGTTAGAGATAGTAGTCAGGTGTGCTGATTTGGCCATAGAAAGGTCTATTGATGTCCAGAGAGTTGAAATACTTCTTTAATCTTGTATTTTTTCTGTCAACATAGTTATCTGCATCAGTATTTCTTCTATCAGGTCAGGTAATTAGTAGTTTACTTTAAAACTTTCTTAAATTTTATTTTATTGTGCTAAGAACACTTTAACATGAGATCTATCCTCTTAACAGATTTTTAAGTGTGCAATACAGTATTGTTAACTCTAGGCACCATGCTGTTCAGCAGAGCTCTGGAAAATAATTATCTTGCACAACAGAAACTTTATACCCATTGATTAGTAACTCTTCCATTCTACTGTAGCTCAGTTCCTGGCAGCCACCATTCTACTCTCTGTTTCTATGAATTTGACTATTTTATTTTATTTTATTTTATTTTTAATTTGACTATTTTAGATAACTCATATACTGCATGGAGTAATGCTGTATTGCCCTTCTGTGACTGACTTATTTCACTTAGCGTCATGTCCCGCAAAGTTCCCCTGTGTTGCATATTGCAAGATTTCCTTTCTCAAGGCTGAATAATACTCCACTGTGTGTGTATGCCACTTTTTTTTTTTTTTTTTTTTTGACTCTTTCATCCGCTGATGGACCTGAAGTTGTTTCCGCATCTTGGCTTTTATAGAAAATGCTGCAGTGAACATGAACAACATTGTGTTGGCTTTTCAAGATCCTAATTTCAGTTCTTTTGGATAAATACCTGGCAGTTTGATTGCTGGATCATATGTTAGTTCTATTTTTAATTTTTAGGAACTTCTCTACTGTTCTCCATACTGCCTATATGATACTGCATTCCCACAAACAGTATTCAGTTTCTCTACATCTTACCAAAACTTGTTTTCTTTTGGGGTTTTTTGTTTGTTTTGATAATAGCCATTGTAACAGGTGTGAGGTAATAACTTTTTTTTTTTTTTTTAGATTTTACTTATTTATTTTTAGGCAATCTCCACACGCAGCATTACAACCCCGAGAACAAGAGTCACGTGCTCCACAGACTGAACCAGCCAGGCACCCCCTCTTGTGCTTTTGAGTTGCATTTCTCTGATAGTGACATTGAATATCTTTTCATATACCTGTTGGCCATTTGTGTATCTTCTAATAGTATAATTTTATATCAGTGTGTGTGTTAAATCTTCTCTCCCTAACCTAAGAACTCTCTGGAGTCTGGTGCTTTCATCACCACCAAGTTCCTAGGTCTTCAGAAAGTTGTAGATAAGGCTTCTTGATATAAACCTGTTTTAATTCTCCTCCTAAAAGATTTGAGTTATGTATTCCCCCAAAGCAGCGATACCTAAGAAGTCATCTTTAGGGGGGTCCTCCCCCTGGGTTATGCTGTAAATTCTTTGGGGCTATCATTTTAAAGTTTTTATTATTTTTCTCACTTCCATTTTAAATGTACAGTCCCTTAATGATATCATCACTCTGCACTCAAGTACATTTTGTAAGTTTTTCTAAGATAGGCTTTGGTACAGAGTCTGTCATTCAGCTATCTTAAGTTATGGACTAGCAATCCAAACTCCACTCTTTAGTATTGGCTATTACCTTTTCTGTCCTTTTTTATTCCTTATTCCATTCTTCAGTCATAGTATATAAGGGAAAGTTAACATCTGTAGACCTATATTTTTCACTATTTTGGCATATTCTCAGAGATCTACATAACTTTCTTTTCAGCAATATCATTTACGGCAAATGATTCAGAGGGCAGGAAAAATGTCTGCTGGCTTTAATAAGTCTTAGCTGCCTCATCTCAGATACATAATCCAGGAAAAAAAAAAACAAACAAAATGCACCAACTGTCAGGACTATATTTAGCTGTCTCCATACACATTAGTAGGAAGATGTCAGTTGACTGTAATTTCCTCTCTAGTAACAGTAAAGGTTTCTCTAACCTTGCTGTTACTTGTGGTTCTTTTATTCCTCAGAGCATGAGTTGATGATTTTCTAGAATATTTGACAAAACCTTATTTAGGAGTACTTGTTAGAATATCAGATTTATTTATTTGACAGAGAGAGAAATCACAAGTAGGCAGAGAGGCAGGCAGAGAGAGAGGAGGAAGCAGGCTCCCCACTAAGCAGAGCCTGCCAGGACCCTGAGATCATGACCAGAGCCGAGGACAGAGGCTTTAACCCACTGAGCCACCCAGGCACCCTAGAACATGAAGTTTAAAGTGGACATCAGAATTTCCTGTGAGGTTGCTGCATTTCATTTATTCATTCAAATACTTATTGAGCACCTGTTTTTTGCCATGCACTCTTGTAGGCTTTGGGGATACACACACACACACACACACACACACACACACACACACACGAGCTTAACAGACAAAAACGCTTCTCTCTTGATATGGTAGCAAGATTAGATGGGTAATATGCACACTAGACAGTGAAATGTGCCATAGCAGAAAAATGAGCAGGAGTCAGGGTGAATTGAAGGTGTAGAATGGGGAGAGTGATTACAATTTATAACAGGATGTTTAGGGTAAGCCTCATTATAAAAGTGACATTTGAACACAGATTTGAAGGACATGTGAGCCACGTAGGTATCTAAGGGGAGAGTGTTCTACATAGAGTACAGAGGCCCTTGGTACTTAGTTAATACACAAACAAGTAGTAGGAATGAAAAAAGCAATTTTGAAATAGCGTCTTTTATTTTTATTATTTTTATTTTTTATTTTTATTTTTTTTTAAAGATTTTATTTATTTGACAGAGAGAAACACAGCCAGAGAGGGAACACAAGCAGTGGGAGTGAGAGAGGGAGAAGCAGGCTTCCTGCCGAGCAGGGAGCCCGATGTGGGGCTCGATCCCACGTCTCCGGGATCATGACCTGAGCCGAAGGCAGTCGCTCAACCAGCTGAGCCACCCAGGTGCCCTAGCAGCATCTTTTAAAATGTTTTTGCTCTGCAGGTATATATGCTCAAGAGAGATAAAAACATGTTCATATAAATGTTCATAGCAGCATGATTCCTAATAGCCAAAAAGTAGAAACGACACAAATGTCCATCCACTGATAAATAACATGTGGTATAGCTATACAATAGAAGGAAACTAATCCATGCCAGAGTGTGGATGAACTTTGGAAATGTCAAGGCACTTACAGAGACCACATTTTGTATGATTCATTTATATGAGATGTCTAAAATGGGGCAAATCCATAGTGACAGAAAGTAGATTAGTGGTTGCCTGGTGCTGGGAGTGAGTGGGAATGAGTGACTGCTAACAGGATTTCTTTTTGGGATGACAAGAATATTCTAAAAACAGCATTGGTTGTAGAATTCTGAATATACTAAAATCCCCTGAATTATACACTGAGAAAGGATGAATTCTGTGGTATGTGAATTGTATTTTTAAAAGCTTTTATTCATGTTATTAAAAGAATACTTGCTGAGGGGCACCTGGGTGGCTCAGTTGGTTAAGCGACTGCCTTCGGCTCAGGTCATGATCCCAGAGATTGGGGATCGGGCTCCCTGCTCAGCGGGGAAACCTGCTTCTCCCTCCCTCAACTGCCCCTACTTGTTTACCCTCTCTAGCTGTGTTTCTTACTGTCAAATAAATAAAATCTTAAAAAAAAAAAAAAAAAGAATACTTGCTGATTAAAAACAAATTAGACCAGTGTGAACCATAATGTGGTTGGAACCATAATTCTGGCTATTCAGTGTGCACTGACACTTTGGTATTTGCCCAATATTTTTTTAAGTACATTTCTTATTAAGGGTAGAGAGAAATGGTCAGATAATGAAGAAATAAATGACCATATTCATTTTAATTTCTATGCAGTATGAAGCAAATTATGTAGTATTTTCAAAACTTAACAGTTCCAATACTTTATCCTGTATAATTAGCTACATTTAAATTTTTTTCATGAAGTAAATGGGTTGTAGGTTTCATACACTTCTGGATTATAGTCAGTAGACTAATTTTATTTTTTTTTTTTTTTTTTTTTTTTTCAGTAGACTAATTTTAAAACATGACACATAGCATGGTCCCTCTGCATAAAGCTGGTAGGAAGCTATTACTCTGATCTATCGTGTAAGTTTGAAAGTCCTGAACTGTTTGGTCTATGTACTCTTCAGCCAGAGGAGTTCACTCACCAAATTGTTTTTAGGTTTCTAAACACTTACTGTGAATTGCTGTACTTAGCTTAATGCCTGTGATTGTCGTATAAGTAACATTGTTCTAGTATATTCATACAGGGGGATACCAAATAGCTTTCAAAAAACCACTTTTTTTTTTTTTTTTTTAAGATTTTATTTATTTGACAGAGAGAAACACAGCCAGAGAGGGAACACAGGCAGGGGGAATGAGAGAGGAAGAAGCAGGCTTCCTGCCGAGCAGGGAGCCCGATGTGGGACTCAGTCCCCGGTCTCCGGGATCATGGCCTGAGCCAAAGGCAGTCACGTAACCAACTGAGCCACCCAGGTGCCCCAAAACCACTTTTTAAAAGAATATTTAATTCCATAGGTTCTATAGAGGAAGGTTAAAATTGTGTGAAAATAGGCTTAAGTGGTACAATTGACGATCTCAATTTTGTTTTAAAAACACCTATTCTAAATAGAAGAGGGTGGCTAGAATGATTATCTTTAGATACTAGGATTTACTTTATGAGCATTTTAGATTTTTTACTATGGACATGCATTACTTTTGTAATGAAAATATTGTTATTTTTAAGTTAAATTTTTAGTAGGTCCCCTTAAAGTGACAGTTGACAGCAGAATGGCTGGCACTTAGTAATTCAACAAAAACCTTTTTGAATTGATTTGATACCTGGCAAACATTTTTAGATGCCCATATTATGCCAAGGCATTGTTTGGTAATGTGAGATGTAAAGATGCATTTACTTGAATATTTTTTATTAGATTCTCTACTCTTGGGTTGTTGAGGGTAATTCTTGTCCTCAAGAAACCCAGTGTAGTAGAGAGGAGCAGACAGTCACAATGTGGTGTGCTAAAGTCTGTGACAGAGATATGAACAGACCAGTGTCTGTTCCTTAAAACCTATGATCTTGTTGAATAATCTGTGCTTTAAAATCAGTATTGTAAGGCAAGCTCTGAAAATATGGTATGGGAGATTCAGGAAAAACTCGAAGGATAACTGTACTAAATTCAGCCATATTTTTATATTCTAGGTTTCAGCACAAAATGAACGTAATTAGGGAAAACAAGGATTTGGCGTGTTTCTACACAACAAAACATTCATGGAGGGGAAAGTAAGTATTTCTGTTGGTTTTATTCTTCTGTGCTTCTATGGAGTATCATTTTAAATGTAACTTTCAGTATCTTGAGTAGTACCACACAGTTCAGTTATGCCATTTAGCCCTTCTCTTCTGAAAAGCAAATGTGCATATTTTAAATGCAAATGCTACACTTGGAATAAATTATTGTTCTTTTTTTCTTTTAACATTTCTGTTTTTCTCTGTGCTAGGAAGAAGTTGGTAAGAATTAACAGTAACAAAAGAAAAACAGACCATCTGACTACCTTTTGGATGTTGTCAATTAATGATTGGATTATATAGTTGTGGCAGAGTCAACTCCACAGCTTTATTGCCCGTAGTTGAACCCTGTCTGTGATGGCTGCGTTTTTGTGTCGATTTGCCTGTCAGAGAAATATGCTAATAGTGCTTTTTATAATCTTTCTTTAGTCTTAAAATGAATTTTTAAAAATTGGGTTTAATCTTATTTTTTCCTTGGGAGAGACAGTGACATTTTTTAGTACCTTGACTGCTTAGACCAAGATGGTGATGCTTCTGTTTCCTTTTGTAAAACTGGTGGTAATTCCTACCCCTCAGATTGCTGTGAGGATTAAATGAAGTGACAGGGAGCATATGAAGGTTTTAAAATCCAGCCTTAAACACATTGAGTATTCAGTGAATGACACCTGTTGACCATTACCAAAAAAGTTCCTGTCTAATCCTTTTAATACTAATAAGTAAAATGAGTATCCCACACTTCGACAAATAGGTGACCATATTATTCCAAATCAGGCCTCACATAAACCATGCCATGTACACAAAGCCAGTAACTTTACATCTTTTTCTGAGCTTTCCATCTTTTAGGTAATAGTATAGTAACTTCTTAGAATGGTGCAACATCTGAATTCTGTAGTGTTTCTCATTTGCATTAGCCAACTGACTATAATTTTGAAAGAGTGTTTGTTTCTATTTAGTTAACTCAATTGTACATGCCTAAATTAGAGAGCATAAATGTTACACTTACAGAATATTTGTCTTGAAATTTTTTCTTCATTTAATTTCATTGAGCAAAGTTAAAGAATTGATGTACCAGAGTAATGTGAGTCTCTAGTTCTCTGAATCAGCCTTAAAAAAATTGTATATTGAAATGATTTTTATTTTTTCCTCAAGTGGTAGATTGCTCATCATCATAATATAATTTCTATTTTTAATATAAGCGTAGTATACTGAAATATTAATTCTAAAGAATACGCTTACTGAATACTTTCTTTTGTGAAATTTTTTTTGATGTTCTAGGCAAGTTGTGACTAAGACTTAAGATAGCCTCTTTATTTTCCTTCTGTAACAATTTGGAGCAGAACTGTTTCTGTGCTCTCAAAACAATTCCTTGTCTCCATCATTGGCACCTTGAAACTTCTTTGTTTTTATAACATCTTTATTAAGATAAAGTTTACATAACATAAAATTCACTTTTCATGCACCAAGTGCACGCACTCTTTCTCAAAAGTGATAAATAAATAAATCTTAAAAATAATAAAAATTAAATGATAACAAGTTACCACTTCATATCCATCAGGATGGCTAAAATAAAAAAAGGAAGACAATGACAAGTGTTGGTAAGGATGTGGAGAAACTGGATTCACTTTTTAAAGTGTACCATTAGTGGTTTTTAATATATTCAGTAGAGTAGTGGACACTAATCATTTTTGGAGCACTTTGATCATCTACCTAAAAATGTTCTTTAATTTAGCAGTTACTTCCCTTTCTTCCTATCTTCTCAGTAGCTGGCCACTACTAATCTACTTTCTGTCACAAGATTAACTTTTCTTAAGAATTTATTTATTTTGAGAGGGTGGGTGAGTGGATGTGCCAGAACAGAAGAGGAAGTGATTCTTTTTTTTTTTTTAATTTATTTTATTTTTTCAGTGTTCCAAGATTCATTGTTTATGCCCCACACCCAGTGCTCCATGCAATACGTGCCTCAGTACCCACCACCAGGCTCTCCCATCCCCCCACTCCTTTTACTCCAAGATCCTTAGTTTGTTGAGACTTTGGACTCAGAGGGAGTGAATCTTAAGCAAACTCTACCGAGTACAGAGTCCAGCATGGGGTGCCATCCCAGTGGCCCTGAGATTATGACCTGAGCTGAAACCAAGAGTCCAATGCACGACTATTTTCTTTCACTTAGCATTGTATTTTGAAGGTTCATCCATATTGTTGCTTGTGCATTTCATTTCTTTTTATTTCCAAGTGATATTCTATTGTATGGATTTACCACATTTTATTTATCCATTCATCAGTTGATGGACATTTGTATTATTTATAGGTTTTTACTATTATAAATAATACTGCTGTAAATGTCTATGTGTATCCTTACAGGTGAATGTATATTTTCAGTTCTCCTGGGACATGCCTAGGAGTGGAATTGATGTTTTATGGAATTATATAGAGTTACCCTAACTCTATATGTAACTCTATATGTAACTCTATATTTAACTTTTTGCAATCCTACTATCACAGTATGAGGAATCCAGTTTCTCCACATCCTTACCAACACTTGTCATTGTCTTCCTTTTTTTATTTTAGCCATCCTGATGGATATGAAGTGGTAACTTGTTATCATTTAATTTTTATTATTTTTAAGATTTATTTATTTATCACTTTTGAGAAAGAGTGCGTGCACTTGGTGCATGAGTGGAGGGACGGGCAGAAGGAAAGAATCTTCAGGCAGATTGCTGCCGAGTGCAGAGCCTTAAGTGGGGCTCAGTCTCACAACTCATGAGATCATGACCTGAGGTGAAACTAAGAGTCGGATGCTTAGCTGACTGAGCCACCCAGGCATCCCTTGTGTTTTTAATTTGCATTTCCCTGATGCCTAAGATGTTGAATATCTTTTTGTGTGTTCGTTGGCCATTTGTATATTTTTTACAAAATGTCTATTCAAATCATTTATCCATTTTTTATTTCAGTTATTCGTCCTTTTATTGCTGAGTTGTAAGAGATCATTATATATTTTGAGTACACGTTGCTTATAGATACATGGTTTGCAGATATTTTTTGCTATTCTGTGGGCTGTCTTTTCACTTTCTTGATGGTTACCACCTAAAGCCCAAAGTTCTTGATTTTGGTGAAATCCAGTTTACCTTTTTCTTTTGCCATTTGTGCTTTTGGTGTCATATTTAAGAAGCCATTACTTAATCCAGGTTCTCAAAGATTTACTCTTATAGTCTAAGAATTTCATATCTTTGATTTTAGATTAATTTTTGTATATAGTGTGAAATAGGGATCCAACAGATATCCAGATGTCCCAGCATCATTTGTTGACAGATTATTCTTTCCTCATTGAATTGTTATGGCCCTCTTAAAAATAATAGGCCATAAATGTAAAGGTTTATTTTTGAACTGCCAATTTTGTCCCATTGAGCTGTATACCTGCTGTATACCTACATGCCAATACTATGCTGTCTTGATTACTGTGGCTTTGTATTAAGTTTTAAAACTAGGAAGTTTGAGGTTCCAGCTTTGTTTTCACGATTGGGCTGTTCTGGGTCTCTTGCATTTTCATATGAATTTTAGAATCAACTAGTCAGTTTTACAAAAAAGGCTGCTGGGATTTTGATAGGGATTTTATTAAATGTGTAGATCAAATAGGAGAGTGTTGCCACCATAACAGTATTGAGACTTTTGATCCATGAACATGAGATGTCTATTTCTTTGCCTCTTTAAATTTTCTTTCAATAGTATTTTGTTTTTAGTGTATACACCTTGAAGCTTTTACCTTCTTGAAAGGTCTTGCATTTCCAGAGTGTGATAATTACTTCATTAATCATGTACATTATTATATGGCACTCAAATTTTTATTATACTTATTTTATGTGGCCAATTATAGTCCAATTTTAAAGCATTCCTCATCGGTATTAATGTAAAAAACAATGGCTAACATTTAAAATTCTGTGTTGTTTCAGAGTTGTTAATTGAATCTTTCTGTAGAAATAAGTATTTACAACAAATTTTACATTGTGATTTTGGGGATTTAGGGCCTCAGGTTTTTTTTTTTGTTTTTTTTTTGTTTTTTTAAGATTTTATTTATTTGACAGAGAGAAACACAGCCAGAGAGGGAACACAAGCAGGGGGAGTGAGAGAGGGAGAAGCAGGCCTCCTGCTGAGCAGGGAGCCCAATGTGGGACTCGATCCGGGGTCTCCAGGATCGTGACCCAAGCCGAAGGCAGTTGCCTAACCAACCAAGCCACCCAGGCACCCTGTTTTTTTTTTTTAAAAAAAAGCTTTTATTTATTTGACACAGAGATAGGCAGAGAAGCAGGCAGAGAGCGAGCCACCCAGGAGCCTGTAGAGTCTCAGTTTTAAGTCACTTCGTGCATATATACATACTCCTAACCCAACATTCAGAAAAATGTTATTGATAATGGCAGAGATGAATAAATATTTTTCTTAAATTAAATATGTCTCTGTATTTAGATATGTTCCAAATTAAAAATAACCTCTTTGTGGTATTTCCCTTGAGGATATTCGTGTGACCTATTTCATGTTACCATTGTAATAGTTTTCTTGTGTCTCATTTTGCAGCCACTTTTCTGTGCTCTTAATTCAGGTCTTTTCAAGGTTAGTGTAGTCTCCTTAGCCGGAAAAGTAGCCTTTTCTCCTGTGCTTGTCATTTTCCCCCTTGCAAATTAGATAACTCTATGTTTGCTCTGGCAGCAACTGGTCGAGGGACTACTTTTTAGGAGTAAAAAGTACTTTTTTTCATGAAAGAGCAAAGTTTCCTTTTTGGCCTAAGCAAGCCATTTGTAATGGGAAGAAAGATGCATAAATTTCAGTTAAACCAGAATTGCAGGGATGTCTGGGTGGCTTAGTCAGTTAAGCGTCTGCCTTTGGCTCAGGTCATGATCTCAGGGTCCTGGGATGGAGTCCCACATTGGGCTCCTCGCTCAGCGGGGAGTCGCTTCTCCCTCTGTCTACTGCTCTCTCTGTTCATGCTTGCTCTCTCCCTCTCTCGCTCTCTGACAAATAAGTGCAGATTCACTGGGAAACTTTGGGATGATTTTCAAAATACAGGTTTTTAGTTTTTTTTTCTGGGTGGAAATTACAATTAAAATCTACCTGTGGATCACTTTGATATTTGCATACATTAGTTGTAGCAAATGCTCTGAATTTAAGAGTAGTACTTTAAAAAAAAAAAGAGTAGCACTTTAGTATCTGCACTAGATTTTAATACGTTGGGATGGATATATGGTAATCAGTCTGTGGAATTAAATGACAGATACTTACGACATTCATATGCAGTCTGTGTAGTGATTAGATTCAGGAAATTGATAAGAAAATCAACTGAAAGTGAAACTGGCAAATTTCTGGTACCTTTCTTAGTGTAGAACTAGAATCCTGCAAAAGAAGAGATTCTTTTCTCTTTAGCCATCTGGAATTTACAGATGTCACCAACTCTGATAATCCTAGAAATCTTGAGGGTTTTTTCACTTGCTTTATTGATCTAGCTCATGACCCTGCCATCTTCTAAACCTCAGATGAATCCATCTTGAACTGTTTTTGTGTTTTCTTTATATAATTCTTTGGGCTTATTATCAGGCAATCTGGGATTTGAACATTTTTCATCCAAAATGCAAATAATAACGCATCACCTTTTAAGGAATTTTGTATTTACACACAGTGTTGTTTGTATTTAAAGCTAGCTCCAGGAGCAAAGACAAAAGACAGTCTTTTCTTTTTTCTTTCTTTCTTTTTTTTTAAGTGTATAATTTGATAGTTTTATTATTATTATTATTATTTTAATTAATTTATTTATTTTTCAGTGCTCCAAGATTCATTGTTTATGCCCCACACCCAGTGCTTCATGCAATACGTGCCCTCAGTACCCACCACCAGGCTCACCCACCTCCCCCCTCCCCTCCAAGACCCTAAGTTTATTTCTGAATCCAAAGTCTTTTATGTTTCATCTCCCTCCCTGATTTACCCTACTTTCCATTTCCTTTATTTCTCCTACTGTCCTCTATATTACTCCTTAAGCATCACAAGTAAGTGAAACCATGTGATACTTGACTTTCTCTGCTTGTCTTATTTCATTCAGCGTAATCTCTATCAATCTGATCCAGGTTGCTAAAAAAGCTGGGTATTCATCCTTTCTGATCTAGGCGGAATATTTGATTGTCTATATGTACCATATCTTTATCCATTCATCTGTTGAAGGGCACCTTGGCTCTTTCCATCATTTGGCACTTGTGGCCAGTGCTGCAATGAACGTTGGGGTACATACGACCTGTCTTTTCACTACCTCTGTGTCTTTGGGGTAAATACCCAGTAGTGCAATTGCAGGGTAATAGGGTAGCTCTATTTTTAATTTTTTAAGGAATCTCTACACTGTTTTCCACAGCGGCTGCACTAACTTGCATTCCCACCAACAGTGTAAGAGGGTTCCCCTTTCTCCACAGACTCTCCAACACTTGTTGTTTCCTGAAAGACAGTCTTTTCAACAAATGATGCTGATCATCTGGACATGCACATGCAAAAAAAAAAAAAAAAAAAAAAAAAAAAAAAAAAAAAAAAAGAATCCAGGCACACACTTTACACTTTACACAAAAATTAGCTCAAAACGGATCACTGACCTAAATATTGAAACACCGAAGTCTTAAAAGATAACATGGGAGAAAACCTAGGTGAATCTTGGGGTTGGTGATGACTTCTTAGATATAACACCAAAGATGTGACCCATGAAGAAATGAATTGATCAGCTGGATTTCATTAAAATTAAAAACTTCTCTGCAAAAGACACTGCCAAGAGAATGTGAAAACAAGCTGGGAGAAAATATTTGTAAACAACACTTGATGAAGGACTATCTAGAGTATACAAGGAACCTTTAAAACTCAACAATAAGAAAACAGTCCAATTAAAAAATGAGCCAGACTTTAACAGGGATCTCACCAAAGTAGAAATACAGATGACATAAATATGAAAAGATGCTTCACATCATCAGTCATCAGGGAAATGCAAATGTAGAGATCAGAACACTGACAAGCACCAAATGCTGGTAAGGTTGTAGAGCAAAGGGAACTCTCATCTGTTGCTAGTGGGAATGCAAGATGGTGTAGCCACTTTGGAAGACTGGTGGTTTCTTATAAAACTCAATGTCCTCTAACCATATGATCCAGCAATCACACTCTGTAGTATTACCCAAAAGAGTTGAAAGTTACATCCACACAAAAACGTGCACATAGATGTTTATGGCACCTTTATTCATCATCACCAAAACTTGGAAACAACCAAGATGTCCTTCAGTAAGTGAAGGGATGGATAACCTGCAGTACGTGCAGATAGATGATGACTTATTCAGTGCTAAAATGAAATCAAGCATCAAGCTAGGAAAGAAATGAAAGAAACTTAAATGCATAATACTGAGTGACAGAAGCCAGTCTGAAAAGGTTGCATACCGTGTAAGTCCAACTATATGATGTTGCAGAAAAGGCAGAACTTTGGAGACAGTGAAAAGAGGAGTGGCTGCCAAGGTTTGGGGTGAGGGAAGAGATAAAAGGTGGAGCACAAAGGATATTTAGGGTAGTGAAACTTACTCTTTATGATGCTGTAACGGTGGATACATGTCTTTATACATTTGTCCAAACCCATAGAAGGTAGGACACCAAAAGTGAACTCTAATGTAAACTGGATTTATGTTGAAAATGATGTGTCGGTTTAGGTTCAGCAGTTATAAAAAATGTACGTACCACTGTGATGGGTGGAAGATTTGATAATGATTGAGGCTGTGCATGGGTGGAGACAGAGAGTATTTGGGAAAACTCTTTACTTTCTTCTTAATCTTGCTGTGAACCTAAAAATTAAAAATATTTTAAAGAATAGTTCTATCTGAGCTGGAAAAAATATGGACCTTGCATCATGAAGTTTAAGCCCTTACATTTCATGGGACGTGCTTTATTTCCTCTGAAAGACACGGGACATTTTCTTACCGAGTTACTGGGGTAGATATTTACAGAGAGGTATGTGCTATACATTCCTTATATGAGGAATGCTATACATTTAATACATTCATACAATCCTCATATAAGGAATGTATAGCACATACATTGTGCTATACATTCCTTATATATAGCACAATGTATGTGCTATACATTCCTTCTTCATTTTTTCTGAGGAATACAACTTCTGATCTGAGTGAGTCATCTCCGGTGAAACTGATCTTTCAAGTGGAGTTTGACCAGAGTCAGATAATCCTGGCATTATAGGCATAGGGATGATTACTTTGCGCATTAATTTTATTCTGTATTAGGTATGAATTTAGCAGTTATGGTTACTAGAAACATAATGATACTAATTATAATTAATTCAGTTACTCTGCTGAAATTTTAAATCCCTCCCTCCTGTTACTTAGCAGAATAATAGTAATAAGAATAGCTAACATTTATTGATTATAAATAGCAAGTGACAAATCTTTTACATGGATTATTTCTTTTAATCCTCACATTATGAGATAGATACTTAAACTATCTCCATCTTTAAGATGGAGAAACTGAAGCTTAGAGAAGTTAAGCAAAGTATCAGAGGATACATAGAAAGTGAATAGTCCAGAACCCAGGCAGTGACTCCAGAGCTAGTGGGCTAAACTGGGAAGCTGTCGGGGCGCCTGGGTGGCTCAGTTGGTTGGGCGACTGCCTTCGGCTCGGGTCATGATCCTGGAGACCCTGGATCGAGTCCCACATCGGGCTCCCTGCTCGGCGGGAGGCCTGCTTCTCCCCCTCTCATTCCCCCTGCTTGTGTTCCCTCTCTGGCTGTGTTTCTCTCTGCCAAATAAATAAAATCTTAAAAAAAAAAAAAATAAAATAAAATAAAATAAAATAAATAAATAAATAAATAAACTGGGAAGCTGTAGTGCCTCCTTCAGCATTGCTTACTGTTGATCTCCTAACTCTTCGAGAAACCTTGTATTTCAGTTATCCTTAGTTTCATTATTTGTTGGACTAAAATTCTAATTCAAGTAACTGGTTTGTGATGCTTTTAATAGTAAAAGGAAAAACTGTAGGTTCTGTGAGAATCCTAACTACCTCTTAGAAGTTGATAGCCAAAACTCATTTTAAAATAGTTGAAGGACCTAGGGTTTCAGCTTAGGAAAGAGGATTCAATTGAAAGTCTGGTTGGCAGAAAAATGTTTATATCCTATGTGAAGCTGAAAGACAGAACTTGAACCAGCAGGTGAAATTTGTGGGAAAGAATGTATTGGCTTAATTCTAAGGAACAATGGTTAGTATCTGCAGTATTGGAAAAAAAGAAAATAGGATTACTTTTAGGGAAGGTTAGTTAGTTCCCTTCACCAGTAATGAACAATTAAAACTAGCCAGCTTTGCCCAGGGTACTATAAAGGTTCAAGCTCTATGTTATGGGGACAAGGCTAGGTAACATAAAAGCTGTCTTCCAACTCTGATTAGATCTGTTTGGCTTATTTGAGGCCCATTGCATAGACTATCTACTGAAAGGATTGAGGTTAGGCCTACAGCTGTACCACCCTGAATGCGCCTGATCTCCTCTGAGCTCCGAAGCTAAGCAGGATAGTTGGATAGGATCCAACTACTAATCAGTACTGATTAGTAGTTGGATGGGAGGGTCTTAACTTTAAAAGTAATACACACACACACAAAAGTAAAATAAAAAAATAACCCACAAAGGTTTTGTGACCTCAAGAAATTTGAGAACCATTATTTTATAGTAAACATAAGCTTTTTCTGTACTTTACAAAAAGGAAGTAATGTTGAATTTTCTCTATTTTGAGAGAGTTGAATGGTAATGAAATTTTGTGCACCAGAATATTGTGATGGTGGCCAGTATTTCTGGAATGTTTATTGACACCATTGGACATTTCTCATTGATACATACTAGTTAAGAATAGTCAAGTCTGGAATTAACTTTCAAACAGTGACTGACAAGTATCTTCCCTCTCGACTACTTTGACATTCATTTCAGATGTTTGAATTGGTTAACTTAATAATAAATAAAATGTTGGGAAAGGGTGCTTGGGTGGCTAGACTCTTGAGACCGGCTCAGGTCATGATCTCAAGGTTGTGAGATATAGCCTGTTTGGGACTCTGCTCTAGGTGTGGAATCTGCTTAAGATTCTCTCTCCCTCTCCCCCCACCATCCCTCTTACTCTCAAATAATAAAAATAAAAATGTTGGAAGGAAACTGGGTATTTGAGGGACTGATTCCCAGCTCTGTTATATGCTTGCTTAATCTTGGGTCAATCCATGGTAATACTTAATACAGTATCTGATCTAATACATGAGGGTTTTTCCCCTAAAAATGTTGTAGAAAAAAAGTAATGTTATGAAAAGTATTTCAAAGAGGAAAGCAATATTTACATTTATAAGGAATGGCATAACATAGGGGTGCCTGGGTGCCTCGGTCAGTTGGTCAGTTAAACAAACGTCTGAATCTTGATCTCAGCTCAGGTCTTGATCTCAGGGTAAGTTCAAGCTCTACATTGGTTCCTTGCTGGCTGCAGAGCCTACAGAAATGGCGTAGCATATATTTATCTGCAGGAATTAGAATAATATAGGAGTATTCATTTTAATGTAAGTTAATGTAGGTTTAGTCTGTTCAGAAAATCAGAACATCATCTGTCATTCAAAACTAGATTATCTCCCCATCTTTTGCTTCAGTGGCCTTTGTTTCAGATGATCTTTCTTATCTCTGACAGCAATATCATTAGCACCTTTTTACTTGTTCTTTTTTTTTTTATAAGATTTTATTTATTAGAGAAAGCACAAGTAGGTAGAGCGGCAGGCAGAGAGAGAGGGAGAAGCAGGCTCTGCTGAGCAGAGATTCCAATGTGGGGCTCGATCCCAGGACTCTGGGATCATGACCTGAGCCAACGTCAGCTGCTTAATCGACTGAGCCACCTAGGCGCCCCCTTTTTACTTGTTCTTATCTTTACCACCAGTTGTTAGGGAGCAAAACGCCCCATAGAAAAGGTGCCTCAAATATGTTTATTTAAATAGCTTTGGTTTCTTGATTCTAAACATTAGAGTTAGTGGGTAATATAAATTATATTATTTATTAAGCTGTCATATTAGAATAAATCTGTGGGTTATCAAAACTTGAAGGAAGAAAATCCCTTATTCCCTGTAGACATTTAATGATTTGTATAACTTTAGTTCCTGAGTAAAATGGAAACAAGTGTAGTAAGTATGGTCAATAATGAATATTAATTTCTCAGTTGGGGAAAAGGTGTTTGCTTTTACATTTCTTCATATTATGTAGATGGCATCATCTGTCATAAGTTTCTCATACATTTTGTTTACTTTAGTCCTTGTTCCTTTTGTTATTTGGTTTTAATATAGCTGTATTTTATAAGAACTTTTAGTATGGTAATTTTAAGGAATTAACCAACAAATTCATCTCAAACCCATAAGAACAGCAAATTAAGTTATAATTTATAAATGGCATTTTCTCTTTGCAGATTGCAAATAAAATGGGAGTATTTCATAAAAATAAGACCTTAGTCATTTTCTGATGTTACAGTGGTTATGAGTAAAAAACTGATGTGAAATTAGTTGCTGTCTGACATATATTCTGTTTTAAAGACGAGTAAATGAACAGATCGTGGATTTGAATGCATGTTGATTTATGATTGGATAGATTGGCCTATTTAGCTATTTGACAAACACTGAGCATGTGCTGTATGTGTCCTATATGAGGAGATAAGAGTTTCAAATAATGAAGACATGTACCTCTCTTAACTTAGGGAATCTGTTTTTTATGACTTAAGAAGACACCAGTGACTTAGTAAAAGATACACACACACACATGAAATCTTAAGTTTGCAAGTGTTGTGACTAATGTACCATACATGTGAGATCATTTAGGTTTTAATCTCTAAATCTGATGTCAAAGGGGGCTTTACAGGTATCTTTTGAAGGTTTAGGGTTGCTTTTAAAGGTGTTTTTAATGACTTAGAAGTATTTGTTCTATACTTGAAGAAAGTGCAGCAGCCATTCAAGAGGACAGAGAGGAGAATAGAAGAGAATTCTCTTAATTACCATATAGCTTTTTTGTTAGGGAGCCTGTAGAGCTCAGTATTTTGTCTGAAAGATAGGTCTGAATTTCCTAGTCTTTTTTTTTTTTTTTTTTTTTTTTTTTTTTTTTTTTTTTTTTTTTTTTTTAATTTACTAGTCTTGACAGTATTTTGGGCCTATTGGACACTTACTCCAGAATCCTTTTGCTGAAGGATCTAGAATGCACTCTCTCCAGTTATGTTAGTCACTAACCAGCTATGACTTTTTAAATTTAAAGTAAATATAAATAAAATTTAAAATTCACTTGTGTTAGCCATATTTCAAGTACTCAGTAGCTACATGTGGCTCATGGCTACTCATTAGTGTAGCTATAGACCATTTCCATCTTCTTGGAAAGCTCTTTTGCACAGCATTGCTACAGACAACAAAGTTAAATGAGAAAGATGTTAGAAGGTCTTTAGATGTGTGGAGGAAATTAGTTTAGAATTGAAAAGAATATCTTCTTAGCTGAGATTATTTTAAGACTTTAAATGTGACATTAGTTGACATTGGAAACATTTCAGGCATTTATTTCTTCTATGTTAGCTCCCAAAGTAAAATAAACAAATTTTGTAGTTTGATTTCAGGATTATAAAAATTGGCATGTGTGACTTTCCAGATGATTCTGAAAGTTAGAATTTGTGAATTTACATTTCTGTCAGATATTATTTCATTGTGCAGTCTTCTGAGGCAGAGAGTGATTCAACAAGATCTTATTTCTTTGTCCCTGTTAATTGATAAAGCCTCTGAAGTTCTGAGACCTTTTGGCTGTTTAGGTTAATGTTCATGTGCTTCACCAGTCTCTCAACTCTACCTGGCTTTAGAAAGCCTCAGTTGAATGTTCTTATGTTCAGAGAAGGTATTCTCTTTCTTTAGATCATTTCCTATTCCATTTTAGACATGTGAAAAAATATTTGTAATATGGCCATACTTTTTAAATGACTATATGGTAAAGAGTAATAAAACCTATCATTTTCTTTTTTTTCCAAATGGAAATAACTTCATCATTTTTATTATATTATTATACTAATTAGAAAAAATGGAAATAGAAAAATTAAACTGTGAAAGATCTGTCTTGATCTCAGTGGAAATCCTTCTAGTACATTAACCCTTAAGTCTGATAATGGCTATTGGTTTAAGGCATGTGTATGTCTTTTTTAGTAGTTTAAAGCAGAAAAACATGAGTTCCATAGATGTCAAGAAGGCATTTGATTGTATTTAACATCCAGTTTTGGTAATTTAAAAATCTCTTAACTAAAATACAAATAGATACCTCATTAAATATGACCAAGTATATTAGTAGATTTTTCTTCTTTTTTTTTTTAAAGATTTTATTTGACAGGGAGAAACACAGCCAGAGAGGGTACACAAGCAGGGGGAGTGAGAGAGGGAGAAGCAGGCCTCCCGCCGAGCAGGGAGCCCGATGTGGGACTAGATCCCTGGTTTCCGGGATCATGACCTGAGCCAAAGGCAGTCGCCCAAACAACTGAGCCACCCAGGCGCCACTATTAATAGATTTTTCTAATATTGAACTGTCGTTTCCTAAAAATGAGCCGCCTTTGGTCATGGTGTCCTACCTTTTTAAAAAAAAAAAAAAAAAATTATTTATTTATTTGACAGAGAGAGAGATCACAAATAGGCAGAGAGGCAGGCTCCCTGCTAGGCAGAGAGCCTGACATGGGGCTCAATCCCAGGACCCTGGGATCATGACCTGAGCCAAAGGCAAGAGGCTTAGCTCTCTGAGCCACCCAGGCTCCCCTGTACTACTGTTTTAATACTTGATTCTTTTTTTTTTTTTTTTTTAAGATTTATTTATTTATTTGACACACAGAGAGAGTATAGACAGGGGGCGCAGCAGGCAGGGGGAGAAGCAGACTCCCTCCCTGCTGAGCAAGGGGCCTGATGTGGAACTCAATTCCAGGACCCTGGGATCATCACCTGAGCCGAAGGCAGATGCTTAATGGACTGAGCCACCCAGGCACCCTGAGCTACTTGGTTCTTAATGCTAATATTTATTTTTAAAATAGATTGGTGTATTTTTTTCTTCTTTTTGTGTTGTATTATCATATTTTAGTTATCACTAAAAGAATTGAGAAACTGTCCTTAGTCTGTTTCTTGGAACAACTTAAAAGGCATGGGACTTACCTGTTCTTTTAAGGTTCATCTTCTTGTTTGAGCCATGGTGCTTTTGTAGGTTGTAATTCTTAGCAGTTTTCTTAAGTTCTTCTGTATAGGGATTGATTTATATGTAACTTTCAAATTTATCTGCATAGAGTTACACTCATCATTGTTTCTTCTGTATCTATGATTGTAAATTCTTACATATTCTTAATTTTGTTTTTGTGTTTTCTTAGACTAGCTGATGTTTTATGTATTTTATTTTTAAAGAACTAATTATTTTTTAAGTTTTTCTAATTCAGTTTCTAATCATTATGAATTCCTCTCCTAAAGGATTATTGATACCCAAGTAATATTTTTCCTAGACATGTTACTTTAAATGAAGGAAGTGAAGTGAGAAGTGAAACTTGCTTGTCTGTGGTGTAGGCTTCCTACATCTATAAAATTACAGCACTTAAATGTAATAGGTACTTGCTTAAATAGAAATTATTAAGCTTCCAGAATATTGCTGTGATTGACCAGTTGCAGGCCATAACTTTTCCTTTCTTTGCATTGTGGTTTTTGTTGAAAGGATATTTTTAAAGAATTAGTTTGTGTTATTGTTGTTGTTGTTTTAAAGATTTTAGAGAGAGACAGAGAGGGAACACAAGCAGGTAGAGTGGCAGAGGGGCAGAGGGAGAAGCAGGATTCCCGTGGAGCAGGGAGCCCAATATGGGGCTTGATCCCAGGACCCTGAGATCATGACCTGAGCCAATGGCAGCTGCTTAACAGCTGAGCCACCCAGCCACCCACATTGTTGTTTTTAATAAAATTTTTCCTTTTAGAATCTTGGCGTCCTCAGGCAGTATTTTGTTAACTTCATATGCTAAACAGAGTATACTAACAACTCCAGCTTGCACTGACCCTACTTCTCTACTTAAGGATCTTACTAGTTCACAGTCAAGTGAGTGGTGGAGGGTATGTTTTAATAACACTTCAGAATATAAAACTAAGCTCTGTTTAGTTAGCATTAATCAACTGATGCATTTCCATTTGTTGACATATTCCTTTTGTGTTAATAACATATATTTTATTATAAAATGTTTCTTTTATTTAAGACTGAATTTAAGTACTTGTCTTTCTTTGTAGGTATAAGCGTGTCTTTTCTGTTGGAACCCATGCGATTACTACATATAATCCCAATACCTTAGAAGTAACAAATCAGGTAATGATATTAGAAGCTGTCAGACATTTTTTGAACTTCATTTGAATTTTAAAAGCTAGGTAATGACCCATGAGTTCCCTGGCCTGAAATCGGTATTTTAGGTTAGAAAAGTCAACTTTGAAAGAGATTGATATGCTTATAGAATACTTTGTGCCATGTACCCAAAATAAATAAATAAAAGAGGGTAGTGACAAATATTTTTTCCTAGGCTCTAAGTAGTATAACTTTTTGATATGTTGCTTTTCATTGTGGCCATCTCTTTTATATAAATTAGTATATTAGCTCTTTATAATTTTAAAGACTATATTGGAACTGCAGTAAAGGCGTACATAAATTAAGTCACGATGCAGTGGTTGGAAAATATTTCTCATGGAAGTAGGCTTACTGTTTATAAAGGCAAGACTAACTTGAATATGGATAAGTAAACAAATTTAAATATATTCTAGCTTATTTTTAATTCTAAAGTAGGCATGTTGTTCAGATTCCTTTTTGTCTGTTTTAACAGACCTGTAGGTAATCATAAAATTTTATTCCTTATTTTTCACTTTTATTAATCTAAATTGCTTTAGATTAATGTCATTAATCATTAAAATTGGAATACAGATGGGATTTTTTGTCTCTGATAACAAAACCTTTAAAAGGATTTGTTATAGAATTACTATAAGATGTAACATCTTCTAGGCCTCTGTATTATTTTGTAAGATTTTTCTCATTTAGTTGGTGATTGTGAAATTAAAGTAGTAAAAATAGTATTTAATATAACATCAGTAGGAAGAATTTTTCTTTTTGTTAGTGGCCTTATGGAGACATTTGCAGCATCAGTCCTGTTGGAAAAGGACAAGGAACGGAATTCAACCTCACATTTCGTAAAGGGAGTGGGAAAAAGTCAGAAACTTTAAAATTTTCTACAGAGCACAGAACAGAACTTCTTACAGAAGCATTGGTAAGACCAATTCCATATTAATAAGCTAAATTTCTGGGGTTTTTTTTCATGAAACAGTTAAAGTACAGATACTAATGTTCTGAGCCTTAGTTCCCACATTGCTTGTTTTTTCTTGACTATTAACTTGATTCTGTCAAACTTCCACTTTCTCTAACTGTGAAAGGCTGAAAAATTCTGTGTATTTAATAGTGTTTAGACTTTTTTAGCACATATACAGAGCAGAGCAGTTGTATGTTTAATCTGTCTTGTTTTTCAGTGCAGTTCCGCACATTTTTTTATTGAACAATCTTAAATTATAACAGCTAGTATTTTTTAATATCAGGGTTATCACGTGGAGATTTTACATGTTTTAGATAGAAAGGACTGAACTGTGAGTCTTCCTTACCAGTCTGTTGTTATAAACCATCATTATGTTTTTCTCTTGCAGAGATTTAGAACTGATTTTTCAGAAGGAAAAATCACAGGAAGGGCAAGTATTTAACATTATTAATACCTATTTTTATTCTAATTTTGCCCATTATTATAGAAATCACTATGATATGTGTTTCTTTTATGGCAAAGCTAAAGGGAAAAAAATCATCATTTAATGTGGCACTGTGTGAGAGATGAATGTAGTTTAACAGGAAACTCGAACATGAGGAATTAGATTTGTGATTGTTAGTGTCAGTGGTTGGAGAAAAAGTCTCAGGCAGACTATGGAACATTAAAACCAGTGTTATAGCCATTCAGTTTATCTTTACTCAATATTCTAAAATAGCAACAGTAAGCATCACGGATAATACCTCTTGGAACATCCACTAGTTGTTTGGTGTAGGATCTTGCTATTTCGGAAGTATTAAGGTTTTAAGAAGTTTGGAGTATATCAAAACTATCTTATATATTCTTACACTGGATCTGCTGCTAATAAGGCTTTGTATGGTGCATTGGCAGCTTTGGGGAAGTCATGGGTGCTTATTAGAGTCTTCCTAATTTTCTCAGGCGTTCTCTAGTCATGTTACAATAGCATTTAAACTAAATCAGAGACTTCTGAAGAGGAGAGATGGAAGTTTATGCTTTTTTCACTCCCTTGAAATAGTGAATTTCTTTCCATGAGAAGGTATTGCTTTTATAACCAGGGCAGAATAATGCCTAAATAAGGAGCGCTGTTCAGAACTCTGGCTTCTGGTAAAAAGCAGGAACTGAATTCTGAGAAGCTGGCAGCATCATTCCACTGTCTTTTTAAGCCCGCATCCTTCTTTATGGATGTTCTGCTTCTAGTTTTAGCATCCCAGAAGCCTCACTGATGTCAAGTCAGGCAACTGACTGGGTGCTCAGGAGTCATTTAAAATAGAATAATGGCAGTTGTCAAGCTGCTTGTTTCTTGTTCCTCATGAGCCACAGTCAGAATTGTATCAATTGTAATTTAGTATGCTTATTTTAATTACTTCTGTTAGCAGATGAGTTTTCCATATTCCTCATCTGTTTGGAAAACAACTGCTTCCAAAAACACATTTTTAGATTTTGTTTTTAAGCTTCCCTTAATATCAGTTAACTTCAGCCACTTAATACTTTCCAAAACTTAGGTGGAAGCATTGTCTCTAAAAGATTGCTTGAAAATTAGTCGGCATAGTTTTAATCAGGAATAAATGGCACCTTTTACTCCCCCAAATGTTCTATTGGCAAATACTCTTGCTTAAATTGAATTTGACCCTCAGGTCTTCAGTTGTCACTAGATATACTCTAAATCAGATCTCTAAGTCTCTCTCTTTTGGCCTCTACAATCCTGAAGGATAATGATGTGTTTTTGTCAGCCCAGCTCATTCATTATGATGGTTGATTATCAGCTGAGGGGAATAGAGACTATCCTGCAGAGTGGGTTAGGGCATGTGAACAAGCACAGTTTGGAAAAGCACTAACATTTTTGTGGCTTCCCTTCTGGAGAGAAGTGGCACTGCTGTATCCTTTAGTTCACAATCAAGGTTCTAAATATATTGTTGGGTTAATGTGGGTCCTTTGTCTTTCTGCAGAATTCCTTTTATGGAATTGTAATGTGCATTATTATGCCATTGATCGGTAATGCTGGGGGGACTTGATGTCATATGATCCTGAGCCAGACTGAGGCTCATTGCTGGGTTTAGTGTTGGGGTGTTGTGGAGGTATTTATTATTAATGCCTTACTTGCTTTTCTGAATACTTAGAAGAGAATTTTTCTCATTTCAGTATTAGAAATAGTTGTACTCCTGAGCAGCCAATTTATTTTTACTTGAAGAGTCCTGTAATTGACCATGTATTCCTCTTCATATTGTTGGGTAGAAAACTTTGTGGACTTTTTGGATGGGTGAGGGGATATTTGTTTCTCATCTGACACTTGGTGACTTTTCCCTTGCCTTATTTTGTCTTTGCTAATATTTTGGTTAGCAGTCTCACCTAAACCTTTTTTTTTTTTTTTCTTTTTAAGGATAAAACTGGGTAGTAAATGGATGTTGATCATTCTAACCATTTCTGATACTAGGTACTTTAATTTGCAAAGGAATGTTATTATCTAAATGGAATTTTACTTGCTACTGCAGTCAAATTTATAACTTTCTGTTGGTGTGATTAGAAAAGCCTAAGATCAAACTGCGGCTTCAGCATTTTTGTGTCTGTAGAAAGAAAATCGATATTAGCATATTGAACCATTCAGATTATTTAAACTGAACACTGTACCCCAAAATGTGACTTACCTCTTTTTCATATGTAAGCTGAATTAAAAGACTCCATCAACAAAAGTTGAAATTTTTATTCCCAGTAAAACTTTCAGAATAACATTTCTTTTAGGACTTTCTTTTCTTTCTTTCTTTCTTTTTAAAATAGGTTTGCATAAGACTGACTCAAAATTGTTTCACAAAATATTGTAACCCAAACCTTTGTTAAGTTAAAAAACATATAGTATCTTCAGTTTGAGTGAACATTCTTACTTAAATACAAATAGCTAAAATTAATGTTTTTAACCATTTGGATAGTAGCTCTAAATATTTATAACATTATTTAGATTTCTTTATTTTATGGGAAGCTGAAATATGAACCTACAAGTAATATTATCTTTCTCTCTAGAGATATAACTGCTATAAACATCACTGGAGTGATACAAGAAAACCTGTCATTTTGGAAGTAACTCCTGGAGGCTTTGACCAAATTAATCCTGCAACCAACAAAGTCCTCTGTTCCTATGACTATAGAAATATTGAAGGCTTTGTGGACCTCTCTGATTATCAAGGAGGGTTTTGTATACTTTACGGAGGATTTAGTAGATTGGTAAGTAGTATTTTTTCTAAAAAGTCATTTAAAAACAGGCTTGACCATTTGAAGGAAAGTAGAGTTTTTACACTTCATTTTCAAATTTCACACAAGTTTTCTGGAAGGAAGTCGTATTAAGAGTGCAGGCTTTGTTATCAGAGAGACCTGAGCTTGAATCCCAAATTACAGCTTTTTAAAGTGGGGAGAATGGGGCACCTGGGTGGCTCAGTTGTTAAGCATCTGCCTTTGGCTCAGGTCATGATCCTGGAGACCTGGGATCAAGTACCAAATCAGGCTTCCTGCTCAGCAGGGAGTCTCCTTCTCCCTCTGACCCTCACATCTCTTGTGCTCACATGCTCTCTCTTGCAAATAAATAAATTTTAAAAAAAGTGGGGCGAATAATATATATGTCATAGGTTTTTGTTTTTGTTTTTTGAGGATCCTGAGATAACTTATGTAAATGTTTAGCATATGTGGCTTAGTATTCAATAAATGGTAGTTACAGTTGTTATTTTCATTAGTATTAATGTCTTAACTGAAAGATTCTAAGCTTCTTTTGCAAAAGTAATTTAAGATCTTTTATTTTTATAGTCTTTCCTCCTTTCGCCAGCTGTTTGTAATATGAAATCTGAGTATTAATTGAAATTTCAAATTTGGAGTTCATTACATGTTCTTGGCCTGAAATTCTGAATTACATGTGAATTGTGTGGTACAGTAGAAGCCACTTAAGATGCTCAGACCCTATTTGTTAATTGGTAATAGAAGCTGAGCTATAGATGATGACCATCTTTTTTTTTATAAGAAACATTTTGCCTTCCTTAATAAAACCTCACATCTTAAAGATGAGCAATAGAGCTTCTACAAGGAAAGGCTCAGTTGAACTTACTTTCAAGATTTCTTTCTCTTGAGAATTTTAATTTCTATAGCTATCTTAGCTGCCTGGGAACAGCTACTCCCAAGATTTAGTGTTGTATAAATTATCCTTTTCTGGGTAGCAGAGTCAGGGCAAGCCTGAAACTTGTAGATACACAAGAGGCTAGAGGGCAGCAGAAGGGAAGTAAACGGAATGATAATGGGGTAGGAGTGCTAAACTATTTGATTTACAAAATATGTTAGCTCTTCAGCGTTACAGACCTTTTTCCATTTTTCACTCTTTGCCCAGGTGATGGGTACCAGCCTAGTGTCCCTCATCTAAGAGCACACATCTAGACATTTTTTTTTTTTACCTGAGTCTAGACCCAAAAGATGAAGGCCCAAAGAGAAAATTAGTTCCCTCTCCCACCTTAGAGCAGCCTAAAGCCTGTTGTTGAAGTGCTGTCCTGAAGGCGCATCTGACTCTTGATTTCAGCTTAGGTTATGATTTAAGGGTCATAAGATCGAGTCCCAAATATATTGGGCTCTGTGCTGGGGCCTGCTTAAGATTTTCTCTCTCTCCCCCTTAGCCCCTCTTCCCCACCTGCAGTACTCTGTCTCAAAAATAAAAAAAAAAAATCCTTGGTGGGAAATGTACCTAATTACAGGAATACATATGGCCTTACAGACTTTATTGGGATAACTATACCACAGTAATTCTGCCAAGCTTTACTGTGCATAAGGTAAACATGAAGGATGAGAATTGTTTGATATTCCTCAATTGGCAGCGGTTTTTTTATTGCTTAATGGCATCAAGCAGTTATAGATTTAATCATCTACTTTCTAAGCATACTCTGCCTTTTAAAGGGCACTAGCTAAATTGATTCAATTAACCACAAATATGATACCATGACAGATTCATTCAGCAAAACTTTATCTGGTACCTTTTGCATATGTAGTAACTATCCTAAGCAGGTGGAAATAAAGTCAGGTTTTGGGATTTTATGTATTTATTTTAAGTAATCTCTTCACCCAACCTGGGGCTTGAAATTAAAACCCTGAGGTCAAGAGTTGTTCCCTCTACTGACTGAGCCAGCCATGTGCCCCTAAAATCAGGTTTTATTTATTTATTTTTATTTTTAGAAATATTACTTATTTGACAGAGAGAAACACAGCTAGAGAGGAAGACAAGCAGGGGGAGTGAGAGAGAGAGAAGCAGGCTTCATGCTGATCAGAGAGCCCAGTGCAGGGCTGGATCCCAGGACTCCCGGATCATGACCTGAGCCGAAGGCAGGTGCTTAACGACTGAGCCACCCAGGCACCTTTTAAAATCAGGTTTTAAAACATGATCTCAACCAGTGTTTCTTAGCAGAGTAGCTCTTGGAATATGGACAGGACAATTGGTTATTGTTTATTGCATGGCTCTCTCCTGCCTTGTCTTTTGCGACACATTTAGTGTTCCTAGCCCAGGCATCAAATGCAAGTAGCAGTACCTTTGTAAATAGACTCCTGGAAGTTGATTTGTAATGTCTATTGGCCAGTGGCTTGTAAACATTTAAGCATTCTTCAGGGTAATCTTTCAAGAAAATCCACTATATTAAAAATATTAAATTGGTGCTACTTTTGTTGAAATTGGGAACCTGCCTATATAGTACCCACTACCCCAACTGGACTTGACTGGGGTCCCTGGGACCCCTTCTGGAAGCTCCAGTATGCTGTTTTATACATGGTGATGGAAATCAGATTCTGAGAAGTTTCTGTTCAGTGAGTTATTTGCAAGACTCTATATCCCAGACTTTGTGATTTTACCTTAGTGTAATAGTGGTTCAAATAACACACTGCAGGGCATGTGGGTGGTTCAGTCAGTTAAGTGTCTGCCCTGGTCATGATCCCAGGGTCCCTGCATCCTACTTCTTTTTTTTTTTTTTTTTTTTTTAAGATTTTATTTATTTGACAGTGAGAAACACATCTAGAGAGGGAACACAAGCAGGGGGAGTGAGAGAGGGAGAAGCAGGCCTCCCACCAAGCAGGAAGTCCAAAGTGGGGCTCGATCCCGGGTCTCTGGGCTCATGATCTGAGCGGAAGGCAGTCACTGAGCCACCCAGGCGCCCCACCTGCATCTTACTTACTTAGCAGGGAGCCTGCTTCTCCTTCTCCCTCTGCCTGCTGCTCCTCTTGCTTGTTCTCTGTTTCTGTTAAATGAAAACAAACAAACAAGTAAATAAATAACCCACCACAATGCACTGCTTATTTACCTGTGATAAAATCAACTACCATTGTTTTTTTTTAGAATTGCTACTTCAGTCTGTTTCCTGTGAGTTTATTCAAAATGGTCACATTTTAGTTGTTTCAACCTTGACTTTAAATTTCAAAATTTGTGCAGCATTTATTTGCATCAGAGCAAAGAGAAGAAATTATCAAAAGTGCAATAGATCATGCTGGCAACTACATAGGTATTTCACTGCGCATCAGAAAAGAACCTTTAGAATTTGAGCAATATTTGAATCTTCGCTTTGGAAAATACAGCACTGATGAATCCATCACATCTTTAGCAGAGTTTATAGTCCAAAAAATATCACCTAGACATTCGGTAAGATGCTGTATTAGAAACAAAAATTTGTTCATCTGATTTTTACATTTTCTTCAGTGACTTTTTAATGTTTCTCAATTTTGTTTGAAGGAACCTGTAAAACGAATTCTAGCACTTACAGAAACATGTTTAGTAGAACGTGATCCAGCAACCTATAATATTGCGACTTTGAAGCCTTTAGGAGAAGTAAGTTTGACATTATTAGCCTAACTGAGAATTCTTCTGTTGATCAATTAGAATAATTTTCTATTTTAACATTTTTAATGCTTAGGAGAATCTTCACATTATTATATTTGTTGTACTTAGAATAATACTACAAAATTTATTTTTGAAATATACAGTGAATGGAACTCTTTTCAACAGTTATATGAAAATTTGAATGAGACTTTTGAGCAACTCTTAAATTCTGATACTGTAAACAGTTTTTAAATGCTTCTGTAAGCTAAAATGATGATGTCTAGTTCTAAGGAAATGCCATAAAACTAAATATCTTTTGTTGAACTTGGTTTTTGTTTTCATTAGGTATTTGCATTGGTTTGTGACTCAGAAAATCCACAAGTTTTTACCATTGAATTTATAAAAGGGCAAATACGGAAATACTCTTCAACAGAAAGGTATTTTTTTTTTCTTTAATTCTTCAAGCTTTTGAGATCCTAGTGTATGCAAGGCAAAGTCCTCCATCAGAGAGGAAGAACAAAGATTTATAATCTAGAACTTTGAGATCATATAACTTAGGAAAAGACAACATTATTTTGTTCCATGTTGAAAATGACCTTCAGTTTTCAGATTTCTAAAGAGAATAAAAATGATGATTTTTTTTTTTTTTGGATTTTTTATTTATTTGACAGCGAGAAACACATCTAGAGAGGGAACACAAGCAGGGGGAGTGAGAGAGGGAGAAGCAGGCTTCCCGCCGAGCAGGGAGCCCGATGTGGGACTCGATCCCGGGTCTCTGGGATCATGACCTGAGCCGAAGGCAGTCGCTTAACCAACTGAGCCACCCAGGCGCCCCAAAAATGATGATTTGATTTTAAATGGAATGATGAACATAAAATGTGTTTCTGTAACTTATGCTTTTAAGATATTTTAAAATAGCATCTCTCATTTTCATTGTTAAATTGTTTGGATAACGGTAGCAAGTTACTCTTTTTTTTTTTTTTTTTAAGATTTTATTTATTTGACAGAGAGAGACAATGAGAGAGGGAACATAAGCAGGGGGAGGGAGAGAGGGAGAAAGCAGGCCTCCTGCCAAGCAGGAAGCCCAATGAGAGGCTCAAACCCAGGACCCTGGGATCATGACCTAAGCCAAAGACAGATGCTTAACAACTGAGCCACCCAGGCGCCCCCAGCAGCAAGTTATTTTAAATATACTTGAAGTTAGATTTTTTTAAGTTAGCATCAGTAGGCTAGTTACTGATTTTCCAGTGGAATATATTACTGTGAGCTGACTGTTAACAGAGAAAACCTGTGAGATGCTATAACTCATAAACTCCTCCTGTAAGGTAGACCACTTACAGTGCTATTCTGTTGTGAATGACTAGCTTCATATATACTAAGCCATTGTCATGGGTTTGGCAGTTTTTACATTCCAGGAAGTTCTTTTATGCTGTTGTGAGTAGATTGAGACTGAATCTGTTTTTGAAAGATAGTTGAAACAGTTCTGGTGCATTTTACCACTGTCTGCAGTACAGCCTTATTGAAGTATTTTCACTTCCTGGAATATGACCAGTAACTATTTCTTAGCTTGGAAAGCTTTTGATCTAAGTTCAACAAAAATGGCATTTTAAGTAAAAGGTTATATTTTTTCCTGCCCTGAATTCAAGGAAGAGAACTTCTGGGGGGAAAAAAAAAATAATAATGCACATGTCCTAATCAGAGCAGAGTATCTCAGCATTTACAGTTTGTCATGTGCTTTATGCACTTTGCATTGTTTAATCCTGATCCCTAGGAAGAAGATGCCATTTTTCCCTATAAAGTCTAGCTGCAGAAAGTAAAGCAATTTCTTCGTGACTTTAGATTAGGAAAAGATTCCCTAGATATAATACCAAAACACAATTCATAAAAGTCTGTTAATTAGACTTTGTCAGAATTGAAAACTTTGACCCCATTGAGAAAAGGAAAAGGTAAACCACAGACAGGAAGAAAATATTTGGGAAACATATAGCTAGGAAAATACTTGGGAAACATATAACTAGTAAAAGACTTGTTCCTAGAATATATAAAGAACTCTTTTAACACAACACTAAAAAAAAACAAATAATAACAAATGGGCAAAAAAATTCAAATAGACACCTGCCTCATCAGAGAAGATATTTGAATGGTAAATAAACACATGGAAAGATGATTCATTAGGGAATTTAAAACCATTACATGTACACTAAAATGGATAACATCAAAAAGACTGGCAGTGCCAATTGTTGGCAGGCGCATGGATTCTCATACGTTGCTGGTGAGGGTATAAAATCTTAAACTGTTTTTAAAAATATTTTGGCAGTTTCTTAAACATATAGTTGTCATATGACCCTATGTCAGTTCCACTCCTAGGTATCTACCCCAAGAGAAATAAAAACATATGCCCACATAAAAACTTGTATGTGTATGTTTGTAATAATGTTACTTATAATAGCCCAAACTGGAAGCAGTTGGGCTATATATATCACCTGGTGTACAAATAGGCAAAAATGTTGATTATCCATACTGTGAAATACTCCTCAACAATAAAACGGACGAACCTTAAAAATACATAATATATAAAATGAGCAAGACATAAGGTGATACATTTTGTGATCCATTTATATGAATTTTTTTAATATTTGGAGCAGTTTTAGGTTCCTAGCAATATTGAGCAGAAGGTACAGAGATTTCTTCTATACCACTTACACTCTACTTCCCTGCCCCCTTACTGGTATAACCTCTCACATTACCAACATCACCTACCAGAGTGATACATTTGTTACAGTTGATGGACTTACAACTTTGAACAAATATGTAATAACATTTGTCCACCTATTATAGTATCATATGAACTATTTTCACTGCCCTAAAAATCTCCAGGGATCCTCTCTAGCAGTAATAATTCTGCTCCACTGATTTCATTTTGCGTTTCTCCCTAAATTTTGACAGCCACTCATCTTTTTACTGTCTCCCAAAGTTGCTTCTTCCACACTGTCATAGTTGGATTGTACTGTATGAAGCCTTTTCAGATTGGCGTTTTTCATTTCTTTCTCATCTTTCCATGCCTGGATAGCTCCTTTCTTTTTAACATCTAGTAATATTCCCTTGTCTAGACATAACCATGGTGTATTTATCCATTTGACCTCTTGGTTGCTTCCAAGTTTGGGTAGTTACAAATAAAGCTGTGGTAAACATCTGTGTGCAGATTTTGTGTGGACATAAGTTTTCATCCTTTGTGTAAATGCTAAGTTGTGTGATCACTGGATCATATGCTGAGAGGATGTTGAGTTTTGTCAGAAACTGCCAACTGCCTTCCAAAAGTGGCTGTGTCATTTTGTATTCCAAGCAGCAGTGAGTGATGGTTCCTGTTGCTCCAGATCCTCCCCAGCGGTTGCTATTGTTAGTGTTCAATTTTGGTCATTCTAATAGGTGTGTAGTGAACATTTGTTGTTTCAGTTTGCATTTTCCTGATAACATAGGTGTTGAGTATCTTTTTATATGTTTATTTGCCATTTGTGTATCTTCTTTGGTGAGGTGTCTATCTGTTGAGGACTTTGGATTTCTTTTTAATTGAGTTGTTTTTCTTATTGTTGACCTTTAGGAGTTAGATGTATATTTTGGATAACAGTCCATTATGAGATACAGCTTTTGTAAATATTTTCTCTCAGACTATGGCTTGCCTTTTCATTCTCTTGATGAAGTTATTTGAAAAAGCAAACTATAGAGATAGAAAATAAGCGGTTGCCTGGGACTGGGGAGTTTTTTGCAGATGGACACAAGGGAATTTTGGGGGGTGAAGGAAGTAGATCAAAACTGGATGATTGCACAACTGTGTAAATTTACTAAGAATTCTTTTTTTTTTTTTTTTTTTTTTAAGATTTTATTTATTTGACAGAAACACAGAGAGGAAACATAAGCAGGGAGAATGAGAGAGGGAGAATCAGGCTTCCCACTGAGCAGGGAGCCCGATGCAGGGCTTAATCCGGTCCCTCCGGGATCATGACCTGAGACGAAGGCAGACGCTTAACGACTGAGCCACCCAGGCACCTCTACTAAGGATTTTTTTTTTAATATTTTTTTAAAAGATTTTGTTTATTTATTTGACAGATCACAAGTAGGCAGAGAGGCAGACAGAGAGAGGAGGAAGCAGGCTCCCTGCTGAGCAGAGAGCCAGATGCAGGCCTCCATCCCAGGACCCTGAGCTCATGACCTAAGCCAAAGGCAGAGGCTTAATCCACTGAGCCACCCAGGTGCCCAAGAATTCTTAAATTGTACATTTTAATTGGTTGAATTTTTGATTTGTAAATTATATCTCAGTAAAACTTTTTAAAAAATCTTGAAGAAAAAAACAAAAATGTTGCATTTATAGTGCTTAAGGAACTTGTACAAGGTATGTGTCAACAAAGTACAGAGCTAATAGTAGAACTCCAGGCTCTCTCGTAAAGTCCCTGTTCCCTTGTGCTTCTTCTTGTACCCTACTGAGGCCTCCCTGAGAAAGTTACCTGCTAAAGGGCCTATGCTGTATTCTGAATCAAAATTCCCCTTAATTATCGATTCTAAAACCTATTTATTTTTTACCTTACTTAGAGATTCTTTATTAGCAAGTTTGCTGGATGGAGTAAGAGCCTCTGGTAACAGAGATGTTTGTGTAAAAATGACATCAACTCATAAAGGTCAGCGATGGGGGTTACTCAGCATGCCTGTCGATGAGGAGGTAGAGAGCCTTCATCTCAGATTTTTAGCCACACCTCCAAGTAAGTATTGATTTAAGTATAATTGCATTTCTGTCCATCTCCTTAATGACTTAAAGATTAGGAATGCAAACCTCTAAATCTTTTTGAACCTTTTCATCTTACAGATGGCAACTTTGCAGATGCTGTATTCAGGTTCAATGCTAATATTTCATATAGTGGAGTTCTGCATGCAGTAACGCAGGATGTAAGATAACTTATATTATAATTTTTTCATTGTCATTAACTTCTGGAATGGAAAATTTTTGAAATATTCTTCTTTTACTAGGGTCTCTTCTCTGAAAACAAAGAAAAACTGATCAATAATGCCATCACAGCATTATTGTCCCAAGAGGGAGATGTTGTTGCTTCAAATGCAGAACTTGAGAGTCAGTTCCAGGCTGTGAGGAGGCTTGTGGCTTCCAAAGCTGGTTTTCTGGCCTTCACTCAGCTTCCAAAGTAAGTTGTCTTTGAATTTCTTTTCTTTTTTTTTTTTTTTTAAAGATTTTATTTATTTATTTGACAGAAACACAGTGAGAGAGGGAACATAAGCAGGGGGAGTGAGAGAGTTGGAGAAGCAGGCTTCCTGCTGAGCAGGCAGCCCAACGCGGGGCTTGATCCCGGGTCTCCGGGATCATGACCTGAGCTGAAGGCAGTCGCTCAACCAACTGAGCCACCCAGGTGCCCCAGTTGTCTTTGAATTTCTTATAGAGAATACAGACAACTCCAAATAGTAGATAATCAACAGTTTATTATCTCTTTATGTCTGTCTAAAACTGATATCATATGATGATATCGTAGTTTTGATTTATAAATAAATGAAGGTGAGTGGAAACAAAGGGCATGACTGTTGGTCTCATACATACCTGCAATATACTGATGCTTGTTTATTTGTTTTTAAGATTTTATTTATTTGAGAGAGAACAAGCATGAGGGAGAGGGAGAGAGAGAGGTAGAGGGAGAAGCAGAAGCAGAAGCAGAACCAGACTCCCTACTGAGCAGGGAGCCTGCCGTGGGACTCTATCCCAGGATTCTGGGATCACAACCTGAGCAGAAGGCAGATGCTTAACCGACTGGGTCACCCAGGTGTGCCCTGTACTGACTCTTTTTTAAATGAGTTTGAATAGGAAATTAAAGCCCTTTAAGTGGTTTGTTTTTGTTTTTAAAGATTCATTTATTTGAGGGGCGCCTGGGTGGCTCACTCTGTTAAGCGCCTGCCTTTGGCTCAAGTAGGGTCCTGGAATCAAGCCCTACATAGGGCTCCCTGCTCAGTGGACAGCCTGCTTTTCTCTTCCTGCTGTGGGCGTGCTCTCTCTCTCTCTCTCTCTCTCTCTCTCTCTCTGTCAAATAAATAAGTAAAATCTAAAAAAAAAATATTTATTTGAGAGGAGCAGAGGAAAGAGAATCTTAAGTCTCCATGCTCAGTGTGGAACCCAGCGCGGGGCTCCATCTCACAACCTCTGAGATCACGATCCAAACTGAAACCAAGACTTGGAAGCTTAACTGATTGTACCACCCAGGCTCCACAAAATCCCTTTTAGTTTTAATTAATTTTAAAATCTTTCCCCTCAAAAAAACTGGTATGGGAACTGATATTCTAGAGGTGTAATTTAAAATATATACTTGCTGGGGTGCCTGGGTGGCTCAGTGGGTTAAAGCCTCTGCCTTTGGCTCAGGTCATGATCTCAGGGTCCTGGGATCAAGCCCCACATCAGGCTCTCTGCTCAGCAGGGAACCTGCTTCTCCCTCTCTCTCTGCCTGCCTCTCTGCCTGCCTGTGATCTATCTCTGTCAAATAAATAAATAAAACTTAAAAAAAAATAAAATAAAATAGGTACTTGTTGAATGCAGTAGAAACTCAAGAGAACTTATGTTACATTTTAATAATAAAATAATGCTCTGATATTGCTCTTAAATGCTTTTTGTTCCACAGGTTTCGGGAGCGTCTAGGAGTGAAGGTAGTAAAAGCACTCAAGAGGAGCAACAATGGAGTAATCCATGCTGCTGTTGATATGCTCTGTGCCCTCATGTGTGTAAGTAGTGTTTTTCTTTAAAGGATACTGGTTTTTCTTAAGTTTTTTTTTTTGTTTTTTTTGTTTTTTTTTTTTAAGATTTTATTTATTTGACAGAGAGAGAGATCACAAGTAGGCAGACAGGCAGGCAGAGAGAGAGAGGAGGAAGCAGGCTCCCTGCTGAGCAGAGAGCCTGATGTGGGCCTGGATCCCAGGACCCTGAGATCATGACCTAAGCGCAAGGCAGAGGCTTTAACCCACCGAGCCACCCAGGCTGTGGTTTTGTTTAAGTTGATTGATGTTTTAAATTTCTACAAATCCAGATTTTCATTGTATCAGTTAACTTCAGTGTTTCTGTATTTCCTAAATTGCTCTCTTGGCAGTTTATTTATTCAAATAAATGTTTAACATAATCTTTAAACCAGGCACTATGCTATCTACTAGAAATACAAAGTTTGTTCCTTCCTTGAAATTGCTGACAGTCTAGTAAGGTAGTTATATGTGTACAATCTAAAATAGTTGGGGCTACGGGATCCCTAAAAAGCAGCACTTAGTTTTTTGGGTTTGTTGTGAGGGGAAGATAAAAGATTCAAAGCCAATCTTTCAGATGTTATAAATGATGTGAAACTTAAAGCACAGGCAGGTGTTTTTCCTCTGTGAGAGGACTTTCCTGGGAAAAGGGGATAGCATATACAAAGGCATATTGGGGAAGAAGCAAATAATTGAAATGGCTGGATAATAAGGCATGTATGGAGTTGTGTGGGATTAGGAGTTACAGCTAGAGATATATGCAGAGATATAGTCATCAGAAGCCTTTTGTGTCAGACAAAGAAGCTAGATTTGTATCTTTTAGTAAGGAACAATGGAAAGATTTTTCATAGGGGAGCAGTAATACTAGGTGTGAACTTCCGAAAGCTCACAGATGTTATGTGGAGACTATATTAGAGGTAAAGTTAGAAACTAGTAGACTAGATATGTAAGAAAGAAGATGCTGAGGTAGGATGGGGGTAAAGAAGGCACATTGGAAAGCTCAGGGTAAACATCTAACTTGGTAACATTGTTTAGTATAACTTTGAAATTCCTGTTTTACTTCCAACATTGTATTTAGCACGTGGGACTAAAGTGCCTTGGGCAAGCTTAGTGGTATAGAATAAACCTAATTAATCACTTATACAACCATGCATTTATAATCAAAAGTGAGTTTTACAGTCTTTACTACCCTAATAATTCTATTAAAAGAATTCGGGGATGGGGTGCCTGAGCGGCACAGTTGGTTTGAGCACTGACTCTTGGTTTCTGCTCGGGTTGTGATCTCAGAGTTGTGAGATCAAGCCCCACGTCTGGCTCCATGCTGAGCATGGACTCATGAGAGACTCCCTCTCTGCCATTCCCCAACACATGCTCCCCAACACTATTTGAGAGAGAGAGAGAAAGAGAGCATGCCTGTGAGTGAGCACATGGGGGAAGGGGCAAGGAGAGAAAGAGAAATAGACTCCCCGATGAACAAGGACCCACATGTGGGGCTCAATCCCAGGACTCCTGAGATCATGATCTGAGCTGAAGGGAGCCACTTAACCTTTTGAGGCACCCAGGTGTCCCAATAAATAAATAAATCTTAAAAAAAAAAAAAAAAGGAATTAGTGGGATAACTAGAACATAAAATAAAATACCATCGTGTGAAACACACACATTGAGCTGTCATTACCTACTATAGTGGTCTTGGCTATATATTTTACACGAATTATCTCATTTAAGCTTCATAATAGGCCTGTGAGCTAAGTACTATTAATCTCACTTGGACAGTGAAGAAAGTGAAACTCAGAGTTAAAGCAGCTTAACCTTGCCTGAGGTCAGTAGCAAAGTTAGGATTGGATCTTTATTTCTAACTGTTTTTGCTGGAATGTTTTTGCTATTCTCTTTTATTCCACCTTTCAGAAGAGACGAAAGTGTTTGCTGTTCATTTTAGTACCTGCTTTTAAATGGCTGTTTAAAAAAAGAAGTAAATAGGGGTGCCTGGGTGGGCTCAGTTGGTTAAGCGACTGCCTTCGGCTCAGGTCATGATCCCGGAGACCTGGGATCAAGCCCCGCATCGGGCTCCCTGCTCACGGGAAGCCTGCTTCTCCCTCTCTCACTCCCCCTGCTTATGTTCCCTCTCTAGCTGTATTTCTCTCTGTCAAATAAATAAATAAAATCTTTTTAAAAAAATTCTAAGTTTTATCATTTCAAATTTAAATTATAAAATTGGGAGAGAGGAAATGGATGTCATTTGCTTTTTTTAAGAAGGAGACTTGTGACTTTTGAGAGAGTACCTTGGGCAGTACTCTCCACAGATACTTGCTGAACACAGAATCTATGAAGCCTCATCAGACCCTGGGGGAAATCATCACTTTGCCTGCTTGTCTTATCACGAGTTTCTTTCTGCCTTCAACTTTAAAGGCTGTGGTTTTTAATTCTTGTATTATTTAATGAATACTCTATAAATAACTTCCGTGTGATGCCAGCATGTGGCCCTGCTCATGAATTATCACTGTTTTTAATCAATAGCCCATGCATGATGACTACGACTTAAGACAAGAACAGCTGAACAAAGCTTCTCTTCTCTCTTCAAAGAAGTTTCTGGAAAACTTACTGGAAAAATTTAATTCCCATGTGGTAAGATATAATTAAATTTGTCTTAAAGACAGATACTATACATTATTATTTTTTCTCCCTGCCTATTTTTTTGTTACATTATTTTGCTTTTTTAGTGTTCCAGGATTCATTGTTTATGCCCCATGCCCAGTGTTTCATTCAATACGTGCCCTCAGTACCCACCACCAGGCTCACCCATCCTCCCACCCCCCTCACTTCCAAAACCCTATTTGTTTCTCAGAGTCCAGTCTCTCATGTTTCCTTTCCCTCTGATTTATCCCAGTTCACATTTCCTTTTCTTTTCTTACTGTCCTCCATGTTACTCCTTATGCTCCACAAGTAAGTGAAACCATATGATACTTGACTTTCTCTTTTTGGCTTATTTCACTCAGCATAATCTCCTCCAGTCCCATCCATGTTGCTACAAAAGTTGGGTATTCATCCTTTCTGATGAAGGCGTTATATTCCATTGTATATATGTACCACATCTTCTTTATCCATTCATCTGTTGAAGGGCACCGTGGCTCTTTCCACAGTTTGGTGATTGTGGCCATTGCTGCAGTGAACATTGGGGTACATATGGCCCTTTTCACTACTTCTGTATCTTTGGGGTAAATACCCAGTAGTGCAATTGCAGGTTATAGGGTAGCCCTATTTTTAATTTTTTAAGGAATCTCCACACTGTTTTCCAAAGCGGCTACACCAACTTGCATTCTCACCAACAGTGTAGGAGGGTTCCCCTTTCTCCACAGCCTCTCCATCACTTGCTGTTTCCTGTCCTGTTAATTTTGGCCATTCTGACTGGTGTAAGGTGGATACCATGCATTATTGAAAGGTATTCTAGAAGTACAGTTTGGCAGGTTCTTTTTTTTCATAATTGCAGCTCCCAACGTTGGTCAGTATTGGTCGTACAAGATTTGGTCAGCTTGGTCACTCACTAGTAGTAAAATATTCTGTTTTAGGACTATATCTATTAATCTGGGAAGAATATGTTGCAAAAACTAGGTTTTTTTTTTCTTTTTCTTTAATGTCATTATGAAGTAAGCTGCTCTTAAAAGAAAAACGTATTAAGACAAATCTTTGCTCCTTAGTCACTGCTAACAGTTTTGGAGATGGGCAGTCTATAGATCCAAAAGGAACAAATTGTTGGAGTTGTTTAAATGTTGTCAAAGATTGCTTTTTATACAAATACTAAACATATTAAGTTAGTTATATGTGTTTGAGGAGTCTTGGTTATTGAAATTTGACCAAATTTTAATTATTTTCCTTTTGAGATATGGTAAGCAATAGATTAGTAAAACAAGTATTCCTTAGAGTAATCAAACTTTAAGCCTCATGTTAAGGAATTAAATGTTTGCTTTTAACATATAGGATAGCAGAAGCACATTATTGCTGTGTTTTACTTGAATTTCTCTCTCCTAAAAAGGCAATATGTTACTTTGTTTCAGGATCATGGGACTGGTGCCCTAGTTATTAGTTCACTCTTGGACTTCCTTACCTTTGCCCTCTGTGCTCCATATAGTGAGACAACAGAAGGACAGCAGTTTGATATGCTCTTAGAGATGGTAGCATCCAATGGAAGAACCCTCTTTAAGCTCTTTCAGGTGAGAGCTTGTATCTTTCTTATTAGATAACCACTTTTTGGGTCAGGTTGGTTTTAAAATAAGGGATGTGTACTTCTGTAGTAATGTTGAGAAATACAGCCTAATACTTGTCATATTAAGGATCTTTAATGCTAAGAGATTTCTTGGTGTTTCATGTAGAACTCTGTTGGTGGCTTTTGACCACGGTTTTGACTCTGTTGTCTATCTTTTCTCAGAAGTAGTAAAATTCTCGTTTTTTTTTTTCTGATAGGCCCAGAGTACACTTTTCTTTGTAAATTCCAAATAATAGGGCTGTTCATAAATAGTTGAAAACATTGTTATTTCATATAATACTATAGTATTTAGTACGTACATGTGATGTTTTTATATGTTACTTATATTTTTGTTATTTTATCTTAATTTGTTTTGTGTCAATTTGTATTATTTTACACCATTACTGTTTGATATTTATCATTCAGATAACTATAATCAAATAAGTGCCAGCTGTTTCCTGCTAATGTTTTAATTACCCTTGAAGCTGTATTGTAAGAATACCTAAAATTTTTAACTGAACTGTGATTTGACTTTGAAATGTATCCTTTACTAATTATATGGCTTATAAAATGGTATATCTTCCTTAAAAGCAACAGCTAGTATGTTGCAAAAAAAAAATATTCTTTTATTCTGTGATTCTTTTCTCTATTTTAAAGCATCCTTCCATGGCAATTATAAAGGGAGCTGGATTGGTTATGAAAGCAATAATAGAGGTGAGAACAGGTTTGAAATTTTAAACCTATTTGAATGTTGATTGCCTATTTTATTTTATTCATTTTATTTATTTAATTATTTTTTATTGTTACTTAAATTTTTTTTTCAGTGTTCCAAGATTCATTGCCCATTCCTCATACCCAGTGCTCCATGCAGTAGGTGCCCTCAGTACCCATCACCAGGCTTTCCCATCCCCCACCCCCTTCCCTCCAAGTCCCTCAGTTTGTTTCTGTGTCCAAAGTCTCTCTTGTTTTGTTTCTGTCCCTGAATTACCCTACTTCCCATTTACTTTCCTTCTCCCACTGTCCTCCAGGTTACCCCTCATGCACTGCAAGTAAGTGAAACCATGTGATACTTGACTTTCTCTACTTGGCTTATTTCACTCAGCATAATCTCTTCCAATCCAGTCCATGTTGCTACAAAAGTTGGGTATTCATCCTTTCTGATGGAGGCATAGTATTCCATTGTATATATGTACCACATCTTCTTTATCCATTCGTCTGTTGATGGGCACCTTGGCTCTTTCACAATTTGGCGATTGTGGCCATTGCTGCGATGAACATTGGGGTACATATGGCCCTTCTTTTCACTACATCTGTATCTTTGGGGTAAATGCCCAGTAGTGCAATTGCAGGGTCATAGGGTAGTTCTGTTTTTAATTTTTTAAGGAATCTCCACACTGTTTTCCAAAGCGGCTGCACCAACTTGCATTCCCACCAACAGTGTAAGAGAGTTCCCCTTTCTCCACAGCCTCTCCAACACTTGTTGTTTCCTGACTTGTTAATTTTGGCCATTCTGACTGGTGTAAGGTGGTATCTCAGTGTGGATTTGATTTGAATTTCCCTGATAGCTAGTGATGCTGTCACTGTCCTTCATGTCTCTTGCCCATATTTTGATGTGTTCATCTTCTTTTTTGATGTTGAGTTTGAGTAGTTCTTTATAGATCTTGGATACCAGCCCTTTGTCTGTAGTGTCATTTTGATTGCCTATTTTAATTGAGGCTGACAAAATTACCATTTAGCCTTTTATGGGAAACATGCAATTTTTCTGGGTAATAAAAATAATTTTGAGTCTATATTCAGAAATTAGTTTTAAAGTACCAGAAACAGTTCTCAGTATTAAAAGTTTAAAGTTCCTGAGGTAAGTGAGATTAGGGCAAATTAATCTTTCGGTTCCTACATTATTTGTATTTTGTTTGTTTTTAAAGAATTAAAAGTTAGGGGCACCTGGGTGGCTCACAGGGGTAAGCCTCTGCCTTTGGCTCAGGTCATGATCTCGGAATCCTGGGATCTAGTCCCACATCGGGCTCTCTGCTCAGTAGGGAGCCTGCTTCCCCCTCTTTCTCTGCCTGCCTGACTACCTATTTGTGATATCTCTCTCTCTCTCTCTCTGTCAAATAAATAAATAAATATTTAATACAAAAATTTAAATGAATTAGAAGTTAGTATTCTTCCTCCCTTGCTCTTTTTGGGGGTGGAGGATAAGGGTATTGATGGTATTGAAGGTATTGAAATCTTTAGCTTCTGAGGTTACATAGAAATCTGTTATGGAGTTCATAACAAAGTGGTTTTTTTTTTTTTTTAAGATTTTATTTATTTGACAGAGAGAAGCACAGCCAGAGAGGGAACACAAGCATGGCGAGTGAGAGAGGGGGAGAAGCAGGCCTCCCGCCGAGCAGGGAGCCCGATGTGGGACTCGATCCCAGGTCTCCGGGATCATGACCTGAGCCAAAGGCAGTCGCTTAACCAACTGAGCCACCCAGGCGCCCCACATAGCAAAGTGGTATTAAGTAAGAATGGTAACAGAAATCAGTTCCTCATGCTGCAGTGCATTTGTAATTAAGCTCTAGAGATCAGGACATGGTATCATTGGTGAGACATGGGATATTGTTTCTCCAAGATAGTTGCTTTAGCTCTCTGATATATATATATATCGCCCACTCTTTGATTTTTAGAAGATAAAACCATGGTTATAAATGTCAACTTGCGTACTGGATGTTTACAATGACATCAGTCCAAATGGCTTTGAATTCTTTTTGTTATTTGTAGTGAGTTGGATATTTATAAATATATATAAGATTTTATTTTTTTATTTGACAGAGAGATCACAAGTAGGCAGAGAGGCAGGCAGAGAGAGAAGAGGAAGTAGGCTCCCTGCTGAGCAGAGAGCGATGTGGACTTTGATCCCAAGACCCTGAGATCATACCTGAGCCGAAGCAGAAGCTTAACCCACTGAGCCACCGAGGCGCCCACTCTTTGTTTTTTAGAAGATTAAATCATGGTTATAAATATCAACTTGCGTACTGGATGTTTACAATGACATCAGTCCAAATGGCTTTGAATTCTTTTTGTTATTTGTAGTGAGTTGGATAAAACGTAAGAGTGTTTGCCCCTTTTATCAAAAAACTCAGTGATATAAATATATCATAATATATAAGTATATATTGTAAATATAACATGTAGCTAATGAATGTACAGAATTAGTATACTCTTAGGTATTTAAAAATTATATATAGGTATTACACCTCAAAGTTTTTTTTTGCATTTTTAGTATATATTTACAGCTTAGGGCTTATTTTCTTCCTGTACCTAATGGGTTTTAGCGTCCAAAGTAACGTGTCTCTCACAGCTAGCAGCCAAGGACAGTTAGGACCATGAGACAAAACAAAAGTGTATTCCTGACCCTGATTCACCAGTATATTGCCATTAATGGAAGTCCAGGTATAACCAAAATGTGAACTTGGGCTTCAGTGTAGGCCACACATGTCAGACTCATAGCTAGTGACTAGCGCTGATGTCTCTGTGAGGAACACTTTCCTTATTTACAGTGAAATCCTGGCCAGGATAGCCTAAATTTTCTGATTGTAAAAGCAGTATATGGTCTTTGAAAAAACATTGGTGTTTGCAGAAGAAGTTCAAGGAACAAATAAAATGAATCATTTTATATTTTTATCACCCAGAGATAACTACTATTAGCATTTTGGCAAATTTTCTCTTAGATTGTGTAGTGTTCAAAATTGCATGTGTACATATACAAACTATGTATATATATGTCTACCTACTATATATATGTTTGCATTGATACTACAGAATGATATATGTACATATTCATAACACGTGAATATTTATATACATAATACATATTCAGTTGTACTATATACTTGTCCTTTCTTTTCTACTAACATTGTGAGCATTTTGGTTTCCAGTAGGCTGTCTTAAATATCATGTTGCTTACTTAATTCATAGTTCTGTGATCACCTTTGATTAGTAGTCCTGTCCTAACTCTGTTGCCAAAGAATGAGTCCATATAAGCAAAGTAAAATGAGGATAAAAAGAATTACTCCAATTTATCACATCATTCTTTTAAAAAAATAAAGAACTGTGTTCACCATGAAAATGAATATATCATTAATAATAAAAACAAGGGACATCTAAGTGGCTCAGTTGGTTAAGCCACTGCCTTTATCTCAGGTCATGATCCTAGAGTCCCGGGATCGAGTCCTGCATTGGGCTCCCAGCTCTGCGGGGAGTCTGCTTCTTCCTCTGACCTTCTCCCCTCTCATGCTCTCTCTCATTCTTTCTCTCTCAAATAAATAAATAAAATATTTTTTAAAAATAATAAAAACAAGGTGGGTTTGCAGATCCCTTTGGTAAGAATTACTGATTTCTCTCAGTCACCTTTCCTTTTTATTGATGATACAAACTCAGAGAATGAACCAAATTTTAATATTAAGCAAAGCATAATCCATAAGATAAATGTATTTTTAAACATTTAAAACCTTGTTCCACAGGCAAATAATATTTTTTAAATTACTTGTGTCCCTTGTTTTTGGGTAACTAAGTTGCATTTCAAATTTTTACTTATACCACATAATTGTTTTACCTAGACATGTAAAATTAGTTCTATAAAATTAGAATAGTTTGTTCTGGAGTGCTGCTTTAGGATCATGTTACTCTTTTTCCAAAGGAAGGTGACAAAGAAATTGCTACAAAAATGCAAGAGCTTGCCCTAAGTGAAGGTGCCTTACCTCGACACTTGCATACTGCAATGTTTACAATAAGCTCAGATCAAAGGATGCTTACAAATAGGTAGGTTAAATTCTACTTGCTATAAACTTGCTGCTTATAAATGGATTCGGATATTACATAAAACAGACTAAGTGTTTGGATTATGGAAATGTTTCATTTTCTTTTGATTTACCTAGTTCTCCTTTTCCTCTCTTTATAGAAAGATTGTGCCCAGGTGATCCTTACCTCTGCCCTTGGATAGCTTGAGAGAGGATACAAATCTGTGTGCAATTTTCCCCCCTCACTTTCCTCTTATGGCTGTACACACATATTCATGGGACTGGAACACAGAAAAGAGTGCCATTAAGCTTATGGAACTAGAACCATATGCCCAGGCTTTTTTTCTCTTTATATTTCCTTCTGGCCATCATGCCAGTTTTTAAGTATCTTTGGTCAATTAGGTACTCCAAGAATAAAGAAAACCTTGTCTAACTTAGATATCTTAAATCTCATACAGTAATTTTTTAAAATAATAATTAAATGTAAGAAAGCATATAAATCTATTCATTTATCCCAGGCCATGTGAATTTCATCCCTGTTAATTTTTCTTTATGATTCCTGATGTGTGACCCTTTAGGTATCCATAGCATACTATGGCTCATGACTCAATTAGTTTAACAGAAAAAAGAATATCATAAAATATTTTCATCACGTTCTTTTGACTTTTTAAATGATAGCAGTAATTACTGACTTAGGTTTACTTTGTTATGATATCATAAATTCCCTTTTTTTTTTGGTTACCCATATCCATTTACTGGATGTTGTGGTATGCTGCCTTGCCAGTAGTTTTCTGCTGTACTACTTTAAGTGGCTGTCTTCATCCCTCAACTTACAAATGTTAGCCATGAAAGTAGTCTTTTTTGTTGCCTGAGAGGACAAAAAGATCTAAAAGAATGATTATTTCTTTGATGTACTGCCTTATAAGTGACACTAGGTACCATCTTTTATTAAAAGAGACAATTGAGTATCTTATTCTGTTAAATCCCCATGTTAGATGTTTGCTTCTTGTGTTCCTCTCTATTAAATAGTTACATTCCTTACTGTGATCAGTCACAGTGTTGAAAAACTGTCAATGTATATAATACAAGTTACCACTTTTCATTTGCATTGTTTTATCTTTTACAATTGCCATTATAAACAATTATCCTGTTTATCCCTACTTAAAACCTTTTTAGGAATCCCTGATAAATGATACCTACCTGATGCATGTGAAGGAAATTATAAGTGTAATCAACTAGACATAGATATGAACAGTTTGTAGTGTTCATTTTTTTGGTGATAGAGTAAAGTACTATTTGAGTTTTTGAACTTTTTTCTTCTGGGTCTGTAACCTGTATAAGTACATATGTCTATATAGTATGGGTTCTCTCACAGGTTTCATATCCCCTTCTTGTAGCAAGTGGCAGTTTGAATCCCTATGGAAGCATAGAAGGGTCAATAGTGAATAAAATATATTCTCTGATCATGAGCATACCACGAGGGTTAAGATTAACAAATGACTAAGTATAAATTCAACATGGATCTTAGATTCCTCACTTTGAACCAAAATATGCTTTTAAAACTCTAAGGTGGCATGAGTAAAATAATTTGCTCTAAGTCTTTGTCCAGACTCCCAAACTGAAAATATTTTCTATCTCTGACCTTGCTAAATAGGTTCTATTAGAATGTAGTTACTTTTACTCATGTTCATAATCCCAAAGAATGCCAGAATGCTGTATGATCACTGTATCAGGACTTGTTACACAAACTAATAATATCATCAAATCTGATTGTTTTGTTTTCCCTCTTTAAATGAGATAAAAGCCTACTTCTTCATGTTCACATTTATCAGGGAAGCATTTTGATATGGAGAAAATTCAAAAATGTTAGCAGTATTTTGAATTAGTACTCATATACCTCTGCACATTAAAATACTAACTTTAAATATTTAACATCAGAATGATTGTTTTGCTCTAGCTATATTTCTTATATGATATTTTGTTCTTAAAAATTCCTTTCTGTTCTAGCTGAGATAAAGCAGCAAACCTTTCTCAACGTCTGCTTTTTTCAGACAGCTAAGTAGACATTTAGTGGGACTCTGGACAGCTGAAAATGCAACTGCGACAAACTTGTTGAAACGCATTTTGGTAAGTCAGTTGATGCCCAGGAAGATTTATGTATTCTTGCCCAGCAAATTTCATTGAGTAAGTTTATACTGTTAAAGGATTTTGTTTGTTTGTTTGTTTTTTATTTAAAAGATGCATATCATAGGAGCTGTCACATAATAAATGCTAACCTCAGTAGCTTAAATCATAGTATTTATTTGGGTTTTGAAAGCTAAGTTTTCTTTCGTGTGGTTGTTTTGAAAATGGATTTTATGTTTTGTGTTTGCTTGCTTTTAGCCACCAGGCTTGCTGGCTTACTTGGACAGCTCAGATCCAGTTCCTGAGAAGGATGCTGATCGGATGCATGTTAGAGATAATGTGAAAATAGCAATGGTAAGTAATGATTGTCCTAAATGTCTTTTCAGGTTGAAAAGAATATTCTTTATAAAACACACTAAAAATTTTAGACATGAGGGGTGCCTGGGTGGCTCAGTTGGTTAAGCGACTGCCTTCGGCTCAGGTCATGATCCCGGAGACCCGGGATCGAGTCCCACATCGGGCTCCCTGCTTGGCAGGAAGCCTGCTTCTCCCTCTCTCACTCCCCCTGCTTGTGTTCCCTCTCTCGCTGTGTTTCTCTCTGTCAAATAAATAAATAAAATCTTTAAAAAAAAAAAAATTTTAGACATGAAACCAAGAACTGAGTGTATTGAATAGTGATACTAAGAGTAGTAGTATTAGTAACAGCTTTATTGGGGTAAAATTTACATCCCGTGTAATTCACCTCTTTTAAGTGTACAGTTCAGTAATTTTAGTATATTTATAGAGTTGTAAAACCATCACCTCAGTCAAATATTATGAATAGTAGTAACCCTATATGTTTTGTTTCCTTAACTCAGCTTATTGGCACATTCAGGAGTGTATTATTTTTTAAGTTTCAAATGTATAATGTGATATTTTGGGTATAATGTTTGATTGATAAATGTTGGTGAAAGGGCCAACAGTGAGGAGAATAACTTAGGTAGGATTCTTTTTTTCTACCAAAAGCTATGTTTATTATTAAGGTTGGGCTGTCTCTGAGAAAATTACTTGAATATCTTTCAAGATACACCATTGTAGTAATGTCTTGTATGTGTTCTTTTCCTTTCCTTACTCCATTTTTCTGTTTACACCCATCTTCCATTTACATCTTGCCACCCCTCACGTAGGAAGCCTCTTGAAACTTAAACAGAAAAGTTAAGATTTCTTGAACAAAAGTATAATTTATTGTAGAAATTTTCACTTTATTTCTTTACTGAGCCCCCAACAGCCAGTATGTATTTTATATACAATAAATAGTGTGACTCAGCTTTACTTAGATTTTAAAAATAAATTTGCAAACAGGACTATAATGGACTTTAACGTTATTTTACAGGATCAGTATGGAAAATTTAATAAAGTTCCAGAGTGGCAAAGACTAGCTGGAAAAGCTGCTAAGGAAGTTGAAAAATTTGCCAAAGAAAAAGTAGATCTTGTGTTGATGCACTGGAGGGATAGAATGGGCATTGCACAAAAAGAGGTAAAAGTCTGCTTCCAGACTTCTGTATATTGTAAGCTTGCTTTCATTGTTGTTATTCACAGAGATGATAGTCGAATATTTCTGACTGAACGTATGAAGAAATGTCACCTAATTCTGATACATATTTTTATATAAATTTTTCTTAATTCATAGTTTAATGAATCAGTGATTAGGATTTTACTTAGGTATTTTCTATGAAATTTAAGAAGTTTTCTCCATAACTTCTGGTTTCCATGCTAATTTATTCATATGTATCTTCTTCTTTCCTTCCTTCTCTGAATTTTATTTTATAGCTATAAAAATAAAGGTGCTCTTCTTGTTTAGCATTTTTATTCAGAGCTAGACAGACAGGTGTTTTGGTAATAAGAGTCACATTTTTAAATTATATTTACTGTGTGTACTTAAATTTTCAGTATTAGCTCCTCAAATCAAGGTCAGATCAAAAACAGTTTTGGCCTCATTCTTCAGCATGCAGTATGATCAGTAGAACCTAATTCAGTAATGATATTCTTTTCTCTAGGATGGAATGTGCAGTTGTTAAATCAGCTCTACAAGTTAACTTGATCTCACCATTTTTGTTGACCACACTTTCATTCTTTCCTTTAAGCCATCTCTTTACTTATGGTAGCTATGTGTTTGTACAAAGAGATAATATAAATTTCTTACTGAACAGGTTTCTTATGAATTTCCAGAGCATCTAAACACAGGAATCAGGTGCCACAGAATAATTATAGTCTTGTGTGTCTCTCTGAAATTGAGCCCAAAATTCAGTTCTGTAGAACTTGAGCCTAAGGAGTTCATGCTGATCTGTGTGAGTGACATATAGGATACAAAGAACCACTAGAAGTGCTTTCTAAATGGCTAGGATAGAGAAGAGAATATTGCATGTTGAACTGTTTAACCTACATCTGAGCCTAGTTTTATTGTTTATTAACCCATAAAACAAGTTATGGGTTTTCAGAGCATTACTTTCCTCTTCCATAAAATCGGAATAACAATACCTCCCTTCTCATATTCTGTAGGGTTGCTTTAATGTAAAAGCAAGGTAATGATAGGGGCACCTGGGTGGCATAGTCATTTAAGCATCTGACTCTCCATTTCAGCTCATGTCATGATCTCAGGGTTGTGAGATCAAGCACTGTGTCAGGCTTGATCTGAGCACATAGTCTGCTTAAGATTCTTTCTCCTTCTCACCCCCCAGTTCCCGCTCACTCGCTTGTTTTTTGTCTCTCTCTCTGTCCATAAAAAAAAAAAACAAGTTAATAATAGAAGCACTATATATATGTCTGGTCATGATAATATTCCTGTAACATTTGAGAAATTGAAAATATACAGATAGGATATGAATGATTTTCAGTTATTAAAAATTATGAGCTCTTGACTTCAGGTAGTTAAGCCCATTTCTAAAATAATAGTTGTTCAAACTGTTGGATGTAATTATCTAACTGAAATGTGTTTTTGGCTTCTCAGTCCATACACATTTATCCAGCGTGAGTTTGAACACAAAGCTATTTTAGCTGTAAATGTGGATAACACGTGCTATTTTAAAGACAACAATTTAGAGGAAAAATAATATATTTGTAAATATTAATAATGTTTTATTCTGTTGGTTTCATTTATGTGGGTGTTATCTGAAACTGAGCAAATAATGATGCCAAATAGATCTTGTTAGGAAGATATTTAGGTAGCAAATGGATTATTTTTGTCGTAGTACTATTTTTAATGTTAATTTCTTTAGGAAACAGTGCATAGTCTTTGTGACTATTTTATTTGTGGAAATATTAATACCCAAATATGGAATGATCATGTGCTTTAGCTAGTCTGAAAACTAACCATTGTCAAGATTAACTGGCTAGCCTTAAAAGGAACTACTACTTATAGAATCAGAATGTTTTATGTCAGTTTCATTTGTAGCTAATGCTCTGTATTTGATTAATAATAACCATTGGCTAATGTATAAAATTGCTTTTTTCTCATTTTTATTATTTTAGTTGAGGAATTTGTTTAGCTAGTTAGGGCTTTTAAAGTCTCTTGAATCTTGGGAACTCTGTTTATGTAGAACTGGTTTTGCTTTGTTTATAGCATTTACATTTTCACTACTCTGTACTCCCAGCTTTTTGTCTTGAGGGCAGGGGAAATTGAAGAAAGTGCTTCTTAATTAGAAGTTTTGGAGAAAGTTTTATCATTAAAACCAAATCTTTGGGGTGCCTGGGTGGCTCAGTTGGTTAAGCCACTGCTTTCAGCTCAGGTCGTGATCCTGGAGTCCTAGGATCAAGTCCTGCATCGGGCTCCCAGCCCCACGGGGAGTCTGCTTCTCCTTCTGACCTTCTTCACTCTCATGCTCTCTCTCACTCACTCTCTGTCTCAAATAAATAAATAAAATATTTTTTTTAAAAAAAACAAATCTTCGAATTGTTTATGTGCTTTATTCAGGTCATCTTTCATTAGTTTTCATGAGTGCACAGAATTAAAATTTGTAGGAGACATTTCCATATATAACCAATAGGTTTCATGTTTTAAACCATATTTACTTTTTTTTAAAAAAAGATTTTATTTATTTATTTGACAGAGAGAAACACAGTGAGAGAGGGAACAGAGGCAGGGAGAGTGGGAGAGGGAGAAGCAGTCTTCCCGCCCAGCAGGGAGCCCGATGCGGGGCTTGATCCCGGGACTCCAGGATCATGATCTGAGCCGAAGGCAGCTGTTTAATCACTGAGCCACCTAGGCGCCCCAACATTATTTACTTTTTAAACTTTATTACTTAGCCTTTATTTCTTCTATTCTTTTTTTGCTGTTCTGCTTTATTTTCTATAATTTGCTGCTTCTTTAATGAAGTTACAGACTTTTGTGTTTTAATCTCTACTACTTTATTCTTTTTGGTTCTGTTACATTGAGGGTCAGAATTTTAATGTTTGCCATATCTACAGGCTCCACTTGGAGCAGATATTCCTGACTCGTCAGTCCATGTATAGACTTCAAGAAATCTTTGAAATCTTCCCCTCCAGTTAGTTACAAGCCTTACATATATGCCTTTCTCTGGAATAGGGGCTGTAGCTTTCTTTGCATTCTCAAAAGGGTTGGTGACTTCCTAAAATTTGAGTCCTAGACTTAGAGAAGTAGGGAACCTTCTTCTCAGTTAGAAGTTTTAGAGAAAGTTTTATCATTAAAACCAAATCTTTGGGGCGCCTGGGTAGCTCATTTGGTTAAGCCACTGCTTTCAGCTCAGGTTCTTAGAGAACCTTCTTCTGTCTTAAATTGAAGATGATTTATAATGGTGACCTCCTCTTTGAGTTTGTATGATAGATACAACTTAACACATATAGGCTCACTCTCATTTTTATTTAAAACTTTTTCATTTTTTCCTTTTTAAACTTAATTTCAGGACAGAAACAATATGGTGAGTTTAAGTCCCTGCTACATGTGTGAAATGCATTCAGCTGCCTGGCATGTGGAGTTGTCTTTGAGATTCTTTGTCTAATTAAATTCAAATCTCACCCCACATATGTCTGAATGTAGATTCTTATTTCTTGTCCATTCGATTTATACTTGCTCTTTATGGCTTTGATAGCAGTTTAATAATCTGTAGTCTTTTGCATTTATTGTTTTCCCATGACTTGTGTATTAACTGCATGTAAATGTTTAAAGCAAGTCATTATTTTTGATCATTATAAATTTTATCAGTTATCACTGTTAACTGTAACAAAATTTGGTGTTGAAACAATAACTTTAGGCTCTATGGAAAAATACATCAACAACACTGTAGAATAATCTAGCACCATATTTATCACATTGTGATATATTATGTTCGTATTTTATAGATTTTGCTTAATTTGTTTCTGCCAGACTTTGATGTAGAAAATCTTTCTCATCACTTATAAAATGATGATTTTTCTCACTGAGCCTATTCGGTAGTCCCAGATTGAGCGCTGTGAAGTTTTATTTTTGTTTTTTCCAGAATATAAATCAAAAGCCAGTGGTTCTTCGAAAGAGAAGACAAAGAATAAAAATAGAAGCAAATTGGGATCTCTTCTATTATAGGTAAATTTAAAGCCTCTTTTCCAACATATTAAATTTGGCATTGCCATTAGAAGAATCATGATAGGGTTTTTCTTGCCTGAAACTAGTGCTACTGGTATTTTTATGCTCTCAAGGTCAAGAATTGTAACTATTAAGGTTGGTATGATTAGTGATGCTTTCATAATATTAATGTTTGTTTGGAATGTTGGTAGTCTGAGGAGCTAGAGTTACCTTTAAGTTGTTATTAAGGCTTTGAGATGGTTATTTAAAAGAGGTAGATGGTGAAAACATAAGTAGACTTGTCGGAAATGGGTATGCTGCTTAGCAGCCTTTCTGATCTGTTTACCCCTTCTCCATCTGCTGGCCCTGCCCACTGTTCTTCCACCCCTAACACATGCATAGACATATACACATGGAAAGACTTTGAAACAATTTGGAGATTGCTGAGTTCTGGGGGATAACTTACAGTACTTACTCTGGAAGCTGACATATTGATTATACCTTGGCTGATAAAGGAAAATATGTCCTTTGGAAACTTCTCACAGTACTTTTAAGTATGTAGTATAAATATAGTATATAGTTTTGCCTTAAGAATATTGGTTTTCTTTCTCCAGAATTCTCTAATTATGTTGGGTCCTGTAGTACTCTCTTGGAACTCTTGACATCAGACTTTCTAGGACTGTTGCAGAATGAAAGCAAAAGAATATGATGCTCATCCACCTCCAGTGTCGACCTGTGTCCAAAATTATTATAGTAGTTAAATTATTCTATGATTAAAAGGAAGATATTTTACAAATATCAGAACTTGGCAGTTTAGCTGTATTCTTTCTTAGGTAGTCTGTAACATTCTAATCTAGAATATGTTCATCCTACACACTTTACACCCAGGTGCATAGTCCAGAAATTCTTATCCCCAACCTGAAATTTGATACCTGACTGTAATTATTTTCTGACTGAAATTTATATCAGCAGTAAATATTGAAATTGAAATATCAGTTCCTTATTTTGAAATCCACACAGATTTGTTTTTGTGGTTTGGGTTAATTTTTTTTCTCAGTGTTTTATTATGAAAACTTACAAACAGAAAAGGTCAAAGAATTTTATGTTGTACACCTATTACCTATCACCAAGATTCTGTCATTTACATTGTACTGTACTTAATTTACAGAGATTTTATTTTCTTCATTTACACTTGCTGAAGTTAATTCCACTGTTTTATTATAAAATGCAGTGAGGGATGTTTATAGATTTTTTTTTTTTTAACATTTATTGCTTCCTACTATGTTCTCATTATATGTATAGGTTTGGTCAGGATCATGCCAAGTCAAACCTAATTTGGAATTTCAAAACACGAGAAGAACTGAGAGATAGTCTTGAATCTGAAATGAGAGCATTTAATATTGATAGAGAGCTTGGTAGTGCTAATGTGATCTCCTGGAACCACCATGAATTTGAGGTAAAGTTTAAATTTTGTAATACTAATTTTTTCTTCTTGGAAGCACATAATATTTTTGGAGTGTTTTTAAGATTTATGGTTATATAACATTTTTACCTTTCCCTCTTAATTTTGTGGGGGAAATGTTAGAAAACTTTTATATTTGTCTGAGACAAAAAATAAAAATTCATTACGTTAAGTAAGTCAGCTTTTTGTGCCTGAACTTTTGTACTTGCGAATGTAGGAGTTTCAGTGAATTTGGTCTTCTCTTTTCTGGATCTGTTTATTGCCCCCCCCCCCCCGCTTGGATTTTTTTTCTCCGTTGAAATACAACCTGTTCTCCTTTTTTCCTTGTGCTTGTACCTTGTTTAACTAACTTTTTTTGTGGTAGTTTCATTCTGAATGTGGTCATATGTTATGTTTCTACTAAAACATTCATGTGAAGAACAGCAGAAGAGCAAGAAACATGTTGGCTAATAAACATGTTGGTGACAGATATTTGTGTGTTTTTTTGTGTGTGTATAATGTAAGTTCTCATAGCAGTTGTGAATTTGAACGTACTCATGAACCTGTAGGCTTTGCTCCAGCCCAGCTGCATTTACAAAATACAGTGATTTGATTGTGCTCATTCCCTTCTCCTCAGAAAACTTCCTTTACTTTGGTTTTGGGCATCTATATTCCCCTGAATCTTCTCCTTCACTGTGCACTCCTCCTTTGTTCATTTTTCTTATTTTCCCAACTGCTGAACTGGCATATGGCACCAGTTCTTGGACCTCATATTTATATTCATTGTCTTATGACCTTAACTATTTTTTATCTGCCGGTGGCTTCCAGATTTTTGTCTCAGATTTTCTTTCCGAGACCTCATACTGTTATTTTATAATTGGATGTCCAATAAGCAACTAGAATGTAGCTCTACAACTGTGTACTTGCTCTTCCCTCAAACCTACTTCTCTTGTAGTCTTTCTGATCTTAGATAATGGCTCCTTCTAATTTTCTATTCAAAGCCCAAAAGTCATCTTTTCTCTAATCTACCCCAGATCCAATTTGTCAGCAAATCCTATTTAGTACACTTTAAAACTTTATCCAGAACCCAGCTGGACCTCTCTTTGTGAGATTGTAGCACTCTCACTGCTTCCATCTTTGCCTCCCTGTAATCTCTTATCAACATAACAGTATTATGATCTTCTTAAAATAAAATAGATCATATCACTTCTGTGCTCAGAACCCTCTGGTGCTTTTCTCATTTCCCATCTCACTTTGAGAAAGCCTAGGTCCTTCAAATGATTTATGAGACAAGATTTGCATATCTCCTAATCCCAAGCATACTTTCTTTGATCTTGTGATCTACTACTCACCCTTTCACGGTTGCTGCAGCACACCAAGTTGTGTGGAAACACCAAATGCATGTTCTTGATTCAAGATCTTTCTTTACTTGCTATTCCTTCTTAGTAGAATATTCTTTTTCCCTGGATAGCCTCATAACTTGTTTTTTCCTTCAGGTCTTTAACTGAATGTCAACATCTGACTAGGCCTTCCCTGGCCATTCTGTTTAAAAATGCAGCCCTCAGGGGAATCTGGGTGGCTTAGTTTGTTAAGGGTCCAACTCCTGATTTCAGCTCAGGTGATGATCTCAGTGTTGTGAGATCAAGTCTTCTGTGAGGCTCCATGCTCAGCAGGGACCCTGCCTGAGCTCTCACTCCCTATTCCCCTCCTTGCCCCTTTACTTACTCCCTCTCTAAAAATGAATAAATCTTTAAAAATGCAGCCATTTTTGTATATATCCAACCCCCTACTCTGTCCTCTTCCTCCCCGCCTTTCCCTGCTTTATTTCACCCCATAACACTTGCTGTCACCCCATTATCATGTGTATTTTACTTTTTTATATGCTCCTCCTATAATTTTTATGTTTACTTGATGACCAGAATATATTGTGCCTGGCAGACACAGTATATGCTTAGTAAATAGAAATTGAATGAATTGTATGCTCAGAATTTATAGAAAGAAAGTGAAATGGATAGACATATATATATATATATAGTTTATATTTTTAGGAATTAGTTATTTTAGGGTTTGGAAAATAATTTTAATAATGTGATCAGTAGAATTCCTTTTTACAATTGCTTGCAAATGTTTACTTTAGACAAGCAGCCTAAGTACAAGGGTCATGGTGCTGCCATAGCTCCTGTCATCACGGGCTGCTCCTCCATGGATCACCTTCTTTGTAATCTGGGGTAATTTGACATGCAGAGAATGAATAAATAAAAATAGACTCTAAAGTGTAGTTGATGTGTTGGAAGATGAGGAAAAACCTGAGGTAACTTGTGTGAATTGTACAAACTTGTGTGTACTGCAGGATCATTTACTCCGTATTTGATTGTGACAAACTGAGAAAGGAGTGAAGCAGATTATCTCTTAACAGTGTTTTGAGTCTTCTTTCCCTTCAACCTCATTAATACCATGTAATCCTGTGAAAGTTTTTATCAGCAACTTTTACATTCATAAATTTGGTATATAATTCCAACTCTTTTAACATTTAAATAGAATAGTAAGTTGTATTAATAATAATGAGTAATTTTTTTCTACTAAAGGTGATCTTACAAGAAAAGAAAGCTCTGAACAGAATTTAAGAAGTGATTATGTGGGAATTGCCAAAACCTTCTTGTAAACTAAAATACTCTAATGTGCATTTATTATAAAGGTTAAATATGAGTGCCTGTCAGAGGAAATCAAAATAGGAGATTATTACCTGAGATTACTATTGGAGGAAGATGAGAATGAAGAAAGTGGATCAATTAAGAGATCGTAAGCTATTCTTCACAAATTGTTATATTTATTTTCACTATTAGTTCCATGGCTAATTCCACTGTGAACTTTTTTTAAAAAATATCTAGGTATGAATTTTTCAACGAGCTCTATCATCGTTTCCTGCTCACCCCAAAAGTAAACATGAAGTGTTTATGTTTACAAGCTCTTGCTATTGTTTATGGCAGATGTCATGAAGAAATAGGACCTTTTACAGATACAAGATATATCATTGGAATGTTAGAGAGGGTAAGAATATCATTTAAGGAAATTGTTGTTTGATAGTACATTTGGGGTACTTATTAAATTTTCAGAACTGAATATAAAGTGTTTGATTACATTGTTAAGATAACTTTCTGCATGAGTTTTGTGTAGTTTACATTATACTTAATTAAATGTAAGTTAGATGAATAGGAAAATGACTAATGGTTTAGTGTTCATACACGTCGGTTTATTTTTTTCAGTTGCTGCTTTTGAATGACTTTAGTGACTTATTTGCCAATCTTTAAGTATGGATGAGCTGGACAGGTGTGTAAAAGAAATAGTGACTGGTAGACTTGTGTGTACATTTGGTTTTCCACTTCGGAAAAATCTTAAATTATGCTAGTATACTGAATTTTTTTTTTTTTTAAGATTTTATTTGAGAGAGAAGTAGAATGAGTGGCAGGGAGGGGCAGTGGGAGAGGAAGGAGCAGATGCCCCACTGAGCAAGGAGCTCCATGCTGGGCTCAATCCCGGGACTCTGGGATTATGACCTGAGCCAAAGGCAGATGCTTAACCAACTGAGCAACCCGGGCACCCTTGCATTTCAAAGTGTGAAAATAATGGAAGTTTTTAGAACTATAATGATAGCCAAAAAGGGGGAACTTTTGAGTTGGCACATTTTAGAAAGTTTGTCCTTTAACCCTTGAGGCTGGCTGGGGGAAGAACATAGTGACCCATTCATCTATCCTGCAACTCAAATTTGAGTATAACCTATGTGTTGCAGTATATACACTTTGTTCTTTCATTTGTGCTTATATTCCTCTTGCATTTAACAATTTGAATTTCAGTGAACTGCCTTAGAACCATTTCACCAATTTTTTTTTTTTAAGATTTTTATTTATTTGTTTGACAGAGGGAAACACAGCTAGAGAGGGAACACAAGTAGGGAGAGTGAGGGAGGGAGAAGCAGGCTTCCCACTCAGCAGGGAGCCTCATGCGGGGCTCAATCCCAGGACTCTGGGATCATGACCTGAGCCGAAGGCAGACGCTTAATGACTGAGCCACCTAGGCGCCCCACCATTTCACCAATTTTTTTTTTTTTAAGATTTTATTTATTTATTTGACTAATCACAAGTAGGCAGAGAGGCAGGCAGAGAGAGAGGAGGAAACAGGCTCCCTGCTGAGCAGAGAGCCCGATGCAGGCCTTGATCCCAGGACCCTGAGATCATGACCTGAGCCGAAGGCAGAGGCTTTAACCCACTGAGCCACCCAGGCGCCCCATTTTACCAATTTTTAAATGGCTGTCAGTGCTTGTTATAATCACCTTAACTGTCAGTCACACTTTGTATATTAGAAAACTGATTCTGGATAAGATCATAAAACATACCTAGGAAATAACAACTAGATAAAAATCCTTATTGTTTGCTGTTACACCAGACTGTACTATTGAATCCTAAGTCTCTTAACTCCAGTAAGCCTGAGTACTTGTAGCATAGCCTTTGTATTTTTTCAGCAGATACCTCTTTCCTTCTTTGTGTTCATCATGATGTGACTTATATGAAACATCATTAATTATTCTTTAGAATATTTACTTAATTGAGAGGTGTCATCTGTGGTAATTCTTTCATTTGTTTCATTTTTTATGTATTTATATATTAAAGTATTTGTGTATATATACATTATATATTAAAGTGATCTGGTTTTGACTTTTAAAATATATGCCTTTTTAGGGAAATTAGACAAGTTATATAAAAAATATATATAAAAGTTATACAAAAGACATTGAGGAATTAGACAATAATAATCTTGTCATGTTCTTGATGTTTAAAAAAATGGCTTTTTTTTCTTATTGACTGTTGCTGATTTTGTCCAGTGATAATAACTTGCGTTTCTGTTCACTTTCTGACTAAATTCTCTTTTATTTCAATAGTGCACAGATAAACTTGAACGAGATCGGTTGATCCTCTTCCTTAACAAGTTGATCCTTAATAAGGTACAGTATTTTTGCTTAAATGTACACTTATTTGCAAATAAATTTTCTTGTCTCCTTTTAGATCAAAAATCTCTTGTGCTATTAACTTCTGGAGTGAAAATTTTCTGACAAATACTCTGTACATTATGTCCTACTATTACAGATACTGAATGAATTACTGATAATAAAATTCTGAATGAAAAATAATGAGGGATGAAATCAATAGCCAATTTTCTTTAGGGACTCTGGACTTTAAGTAAAATAAATGTTTGACATAAAATGGAAGATTTCTGATTTGTTCAGTGTATATTTTGATGATAAAGTAGTTTGAAGACAAACTACAGAGGCACTTTAGCTTTTCACATTTTCTTTTTTAAGACATCTTCAGGGGGCGCCTGGGTGGCTCAGTTGGTTAAGACATCTTCATAGGATTGGGGATTTTGGGTGGCTCAGCTGGTTAAGCGTCTGCCTCTTCCCCCCCCCCCGCAAAGGTTTTATTTATTTCTTTGATAGAGAGAGCAAGAGAAGGAACACAAGCATGGGGGGGAACTGGAGAGAGAGAAGCAGGCTCCGCGTTGAGCAGGGTGCCTAATGCGGGGCTCCATCCCAGGAAGCTGGGATTATGACCTGAGCTGGAAGCAGATGCTAAATGACTGAGCCACACAGTTGCCCCTAAGTGTCTGACTCTTAGTTCCAGAGCCCCACTGTGTGGAGTCTTCTTGGGCTTCTCTCTCCCTCTCCTCTGCCTCTCTCACTTCTCTCTCTCTCAAATCTTTTTTTTTTTTTAAGGAAAAATTCATTTTTTTTAAACATTTTAATTATTCATTTGGGAGAGAGTTCAAGTGGTGAGGGAAGGCAGAGGGAGAGGGACAAGTAGACGAGACTCCCTGGTGAGTGCAGAACCTGACATGGATCTGAATCCCAGGACCTTGAGATCATGACCTGAGCTGAAGGCACTTAACTGACTGAGTCATCCAGGCATTAAATCTTAAAAAAAAAAAAAAAGAATAGAAAAGAAATTTTAATAAGTTCATACTGATTTCTAACAAGAATTCGTAGTTGTAAATGTAGCGTTAATTCACAATTATATGATATTGCAGTGAAATCTGAGCAGGTCTTTTATTTATTAAATTTATGATATTCTCATTTGCTTAGTTTTATTCTCACTTTTAGAAAATAGTACACATATTCTAAAATGAAGTATAATTAATCTTATGAAAATTATAATCTCTTCCTAACTTCCAAGAAATTGCCAGTTTTTATCTTAGGTTTATAAAAACTGGACCATTAAAAGATTTTTCAATATACCAGATTTTATTTCTGATTATAGAATAAAATCTGGTTATTAACAAAAAAAGTAGGAAAATGCAGGATAATTTGAGAACCAGAGACATTTTTATGGGTGTTACTCTCAGGCTTTGTTTATTTTTATTTTGTTTTGTTCTGCTCAGAATATATTTAAGTAAAAATTCTTCATGCTCTCCCTTTGCTTTGCCCTTTCCACATTTATCTAAATTGGTGTTCATTGAATATAAAATCCTAAAAACACTAAGTGATATCAGTTGTATGTCAGTTTTTCCAAAGAAATTCTAAATGTTTTCTTCTTTGAAAGTCTTTTGAGTAACAGTGCCTGTTGGAAAGATATATTTTCAGTTAGGTAAAAGTGGTTTTGCTTTCCAGAGAAATGTTAAGGATCTCATGGATTCAAATGGAATTAGAATCCTTGTGGACTTGCTTACCCTTGCACATCTCCATGTAAGCCGAGCTACAGTGCCGCTACAAGTATGTATGTTTATCTGAATTTCACAAAAAAAATCATAAAAATTGACATGAAAACCTGTCAATATATGTGTCCCTAAGTATAGCCAGTATAAGTTAAAATAATCATAAGAACAATCTCACATGGACAATGCTGGTTCAGTTTTATTTTTTCAAGTGTCTCTTTTGTCTTTTAAAGTAACTGTATTTCTAATGTGGCTTATTTTAAGGCAGTATGATCTGTAAGATTTAGACTCAGTTTGTCAGTTATGGTAATTAGAACTTATCGCATTGACAGCCACTGAGAAGATATTTTGCCTTTAGGTATCTGGAGGCCTTATTGAAACCAGCCAGTAAGAGGCTAGAGCTGCAAGTCTCTACTGAAAGGCCTCTTCTGATACCTAACTTGTAGAAGAGATCTATACTTAGTTTACTGGTGATTTTTTCGGTGTTATGTTTTGGTTTTGTTTAATCTCCTGGTTCGAAAAGATGTTCCATGTTAGTTTTTGGCTGAATTATGTACAAAAGTGCTATTTGAATATTTAGAATATGGCATTTTCTATTTTCACATACAAATAATAGTAATTGTAATGCTTCTGTAGCATGACAGTATACCAGGTACTATTCTGGTATGCGTGATATATTAACTCTTTAAATTCTCCAGCAGCCCTCCCATTTTATAGATGAGAAAACTGTGGACAGAGAAACCAAGTGTATTATTACCCAAGGCCACCTGCTAAGGAACAGAGCCAGAGTTAGAACCCAGATTTCTAAGCTCTTAACTGCTTTGCTGTGCCTCTCTGTATGAATCTAATCATAAGCTGGTAGTTATGAGCATAGTTAAAAATCTTGTTTTAATAAAATATATTAACTACATAAAATTTTATTTTTGTTTCCCCTAAACATTGACATAAAATTATAAAAATTATCTGTAGTGAGGGTAGTAGATTGAATGTGCTTAAAAGCATTAAAAACCTTTCTTTTAGTATTTTAACTCTTTTGCTCTCAGATGATTATTGGAATTTTTAGTTGAAGTTATTTCCCCTCAAAAGAACTTCAGTATTTTTCAACATTGTGGTTAAAGTTAATGTTGCGTTTATTTATATAGCTATTTCTAATATTCTGAGCTACTAAAATTTTACTGGCCTGAGAATTTATTAATGACCATAGGAAATGTAGATGCCTTTGAATTTAGCTTAGATTGCCAAGTGAATTTAGGAAATCATTTATTTCAAATGAATATTAGTAGGGAAATAGCTTTTTTGGACTACTTGGTTAGACATCTGATCCTTTACTCTCACAAAAGGTCACCTGAAATTTAGGTGATTTTCCAAAGGAGTGTAAACCCAGGAAGTTAGTACTGTGTTACTTTTTATGATATCTGCCCCCTTAGATTTCTGCCTTGAAAAATAACTACATCTTTTTAAAACTTAGAGCAATGTAATCGAAGCTGCTCCAGATATGAAAAGAGAAAGTGAAAAGGAATGGTACTTTGGCAATGCAGACAAAGAAAGGAGTGGCCCATATGGATTTCACGAGGTTGGTGTTCTAGAGAAACTTTTGTGTTGTTCTTTGTCTTTCTTAGGCCCTCCTTCTTAGTATACACAGAGAGAGGTGTTGAGTATTTTTAAACTATGATTTGAAGTACTATCTTCAGCTCCAAGGGCTCTGCCATTCAATTTCCACATGAAGGATTAGATGGCTTCCAGTTATAAAGAACCACAGACACACAGACACAGTCATGTCTTCAAACGTTGCTGCTTACAAGCTGTTGTTACAGAGGCACTTAGATTTTTAATGAATTTTAAAGTAATAATAACAATTGCTACATTAATAATTATAAGATGTTATAGATATTAAGGCTTTTCAAACTATAATGCTTCTATATGGAATGAATAGGTAAATTTTAATATGCAGTCTGAAATTCATTGAAAATTGCCTGTGCAATCCAAGGGCAGTTTCCATCTTAACATCTGCTGATACTTGATCTTGCCCTCCCAGGCTTGGTTGGAATTTAGCCAAAGATAGTTTTTTTAAAAAAATTAATTAATTAATTAATTTATTTTCAGTGTTCCAAGATTCATTGTTTATGCCCCACACCCAGTGCTCCATGCAATACATGCTCTCAGTACCCACCATCAGGCTCACCCAAGTTCTCCAAGACCCTTTTATGTTTTGTTTCCCTCTCCGATTTGCCATACTTCCCATTTCATTTCCTTCTCCTACTGTCCTCTATATTACTCCTTATGCACCACAAGTAAGTGAAACCATGTGATATTTGACTTTCTCTACTTGGCTTATTTCACGCAGCATCATCTCCTCAATCCCATCCACACAGATACAAAAGTTGGGTATTCATCCTTTCTGATGGAGGTGTAATATTCCATTGTTATATATGTACCACATCTTCTTTATCCATTTGTCTATTGAAGGACACCTTGGCTCTTTCCACAGTTTGGTGATTGTGGCCATTGCTGCTGTGAACATTGGGGTACATATGACCCTTCTTTTCACTACCTCTGTATCTTTGGGGTAAATACCCAGTAGTGCAATTGCAGGGTCATAGGGTAGTTCTATTTTAATTTTTTAAGGAATCTCCACACTGTTTTCCAAAGCGGGTGCACCAACTTGCATTCCCACCAGCAGTGTAAGAGAGTTCCCTTTTCTCCACAGCCTGTCTAATACTTGTTTCCTGTTGTTAATTTTGGCCATTCTGACTGGTGTAAGGTGGTATCTCAGTGTGGTTTTGATTTGAATTTCCCTGATAGCTAGTGACGATGAACATTTTTTCATGTGTCTGTTAGCCATTTGTATGTCTTCTATGGAGAAGTACCACTTCATATCTCCTGATCATTTTTTGATGTGATCATTTTTTTGGATGTTGAATTTGAGTAGTTTATAGATTTATAAACTTAATAGATCTTGGATATCAGCCCTTTGTCTGTAGTGTCATTTGCAAATATGCTCTCCCATTCCGTGGGTTGCCTCTTTGTTTTGTTGACCGTTTCCTTTGCTGTGCAGAAGCCTTTTATTTTGATGAAGTCCCAAAAGTTCATTTTCGCTTTTGTTTCCTTTGCCTTTGGAGACGTGTCTTGAAAGAAGTTGCTGTGGGCGATGTCAAAGAGGTTACTGCCTATGTTCTCCTCTAGGATTTTGATAGATTCCTGCACATTGAGGTCTTTCATTCATTTCAAGTTTATCTCAAAGATAGTTTTATAGACCAGTCCTTCTGGTTATATGTGTCTTGGTCATTTTACACTCGGCCTACTGTTTTCATTCTTTCCATTGTTTTTTGTTCTTTGCAGGTTGGCCAACTAAATGGTTCTTTTCTTTTTTAAGATTTTATTTATGTATTTGAGAAAGAGAGCAAGAATGAGAGAGAGAGAGAGAGAGCATGAGAGGGAAGAGGTCAGAGAGGAGAAGCAGACTCCCCGCCAAGCAGGGAGCCTGATGGGGGACTTGATCCCGAGACTCCAGGATCATGATCTGAGCCAAAGGCAGTTGCTTAACCAGCTGAGCCACCCAGGCGCCCTAAATGGTTATTTTCTTATATTAGTAACCTATTTTGTTCCTGAAGACTTGTCAAAAAAACTTTGTTACTGTTTTTTTGATAGTGGACTTGGATGTTTATTACCATAGTTTATGTATTTACCACAAAATAGAAAACCTTAGCAAACCTCATTTTGCTTCGTTTGTGTTTATAGTAATGGTTCCTTGTATTGATTTTAGATGCAAGAATTGTGGACCAAAGGAATGTTAAATGCAAAAACCAGATGCTGGGCCCAAGGCATGGATGGATGGCGACCACTTCAGGCAATACCTCAGCTTAAATGGTGTCTGTTAGCCAGTGGACAGGCTGTGTTAAATGAAACTGACCTTGCTACCCTTATATTGAACATGTTGATCACAATGTGTGGATATTTTCCAAGCAGGTAAAATGTAATTGAACATTTCTGTGGTTAACAGGGACTCTAAAATATCTTCTTCTCTCCATTTGTATGGCAGCTTCCTTAGTAATAACATGGGATTACCCGGGTGATTTAGAGCAAAGGTATTTCATTTGTGACCTTGAGAGAATGCTCCTTTGAGTTTTGGAGCTTTTGAAACATATAAGGAAATAATGTCTAAAATATATTTTAAAAGTAGCTAAACAGTGACTTTCTCTAGGAGACTTCAAATTATGTTACTAAATTGAGGCTTACTGGCTGCACTCTAGCATCAGTAACAATTTTCACATTTCTGTGGTCAAGTATGAACATTTGAAATAAACATACCGTAGTCCATAGACAGTGGTGAGTGCCACCAGCTCTTCATCTGTCAGGTTAGCCGCTCCTGGTATAGAACTTGAGGCTTAACCTGCATCTTGCCCCATATCTTGTCCCACTTGACAAGTGAAGGTGATAATGTTTTACTCAGTGATAATTATAACTGTTGCATGGAACTTTTTGATATTTATAAAATTTTGCATATGTATCATTTTGTTTATTACTCTACTAGAGACATTTTGTGATGGAAGTTACTGAGAAACTGCCAGTTTTCTAACACTTGAGGCTTTCATAGTTTTAGTTCTCTTTAAAATTCAGATCAGACTTAAAAGCATACAGTTAGCATTTAGAAGGAAGGTAGCATTAAAATTAAGGCTATATGTGGAAAGTACTGAGAGTAGTTAAGGTTTAAATTTATGTGACAAAGTTTGATATGCCCATTGGGGGGAAATATCCTCAACAGTGTGTTGGACAACACCGAGTTTAATCAATTAAATAATAAATAAGAGTCTTTGGGTCTTCTAGGGTACTGTTTTTCAAGGAAATCTTATGGAAGGAAATGAAGTCATATTAAGCAGCCAAATAGATTTAAACCAAAATACCTAATCATGTTCCCAGCTGTATGAGAGCTTAGTCTTCATTAACAAAAAAGTAAGGTAACATGCTTCATGCCTAGTAGAATGTCATATCCTCTGCACATACAAATTTTAATGAATATATTAAATGTTGACCGTAGAAAATATTTTTTAGGGATCAAGATAATGCCATCATTCGGCCTTTACCCAGAGTGAAAAGACTGCTGTCTGACAGTGCTTGCCTTCCCCATATTATTCAGGTGAGTTACCTTTATGTTACCAAATTAGGGATAGCATTTTAAGAATCATTCTCCCTTATTCAATTTTGGCATAAACACTAGTTTTTGTTTCATTGTAGTGTATTTCAGTTCTAAAACACCTGAACCCTGATTTACATTTATTTCACTTATTCCTAATTGAGTCGACATTCTGAGTATACTGTGGAAGATTTTATATCCAAGACCCTAAACATAGGAAGCCTCTCATCTCCAGAATTACT
>PITA01006442.1:0-100096 GCA_004023965.1 Spilogale gracilis | reverse complement strand
GGGAGGGAAACGAAACAACAGAGATTTTGAACACAGAAACAAACTGAGGGACTTGGAGGGAGGGGGGTGGAGGGATGGGAGAGCCTGGTGGTGGGTACTGGGGACACCTAAAGCGGGGAGCACTGGGTGTGGGGAATGGGGAATGAATCTTGAAACACTGGAAAAAAAAAATTTAGTAACAATAAAAAAAAAAAAAAAATAAGACTAAAAAAAAAAAAAAAAAAAAGAAAAGAAGATTTTTCCCCTTCAATTAGTAATAGGCACAGGTAGAAGTGAAGTGTTAATAATGATTCTGTAATAATGACTACAAAAAAATTGAATCATGGTCTAATTAGATATTTTTATTTATTTCTACATTTTTTTTGTTGTTTTTAAGATGACTGCTAGTTTGATTGCCTCACGCTTTTATTATTTAGTCAATTATTAGAGGGATATTTTATACTAATCGAAGAATTACAAATAACAAAGACATCTGTCTTTTATTTATATCAATATGTCTGTACAAATATTCATACAGAGAAAGGAACAGTCATTTTTCCCTACTTCCACTCAGTTAAACTCTTCTAAGGAATTCAAAATCTTGAATTCAAAGGAATCCAAAATCTTGACTTCTTGAAAAAATTTGGCTGATTGTGAGTTTAATGTCTTTTCTTTATATCTCAGCATTAGAGAATGTATTTTAAGTTCTTAAAATGTTACTGGGTAAATTTCAAACACATTTTTTTTTAATCTTACTCAGAATAACAGTCCCCCAAAATGTCTACAAATGATCCCCAAAGAGGCTTAGATATTTCTAATCTGTGAATATGCTAGTTTGTATGACAAAAAGAAATGACTTAAGGTTGTGAGTGAAATTAACGTTGCTAATCAGTTGACCTTAAAATGGAGAGATTATCCTATATCACTTGAGTTAGACCAGTGTAATCACAATAATTTCTTAAAAGTAGAATAGGGAGGGGCACCTTGCTGGCTCAGTTTGTAGAGCATGCAACTCCTGATCTCTCTCTGGTTTGTGAGTTCAAGCCCCATGTTGGGTGTAGAAATTCCTTAAAATTAAAATCTTTTAAAAAGAAAAAAAAGAGTGAAAGAGGTAGGCAGAAAAGAAAGAGAGATTGTCACATAAACAGGACTTGGCCCAAAGTTGTTGCTTTGATAATAGAGAAAGATGATGAGTCATGAGTAAGGAATGTGGGCAGTCTCAAGAAACTTAGTCCAGTGAGATGCATTATGAACTTCTGACACCCAGAATTTAAAATAATGCATATTTTAAGCCATCATTAGTTTCTGTATAAACAGTTCATTCCTGGAGAGGTAAGTGTTTTCTACTTATTTTGATCTGAAATTGTGGCACACTCAAGCCAGTCAGTTGCAGGGTCTCAGTGCTCCTCCTATAACACTGAACCAAGTTCTGATGGATGTGTCTCTAAGACTAGAAAATGTAAGCAAAAGACTCTTTCTTTCTACAGAAAATAAGCAATAAGTCACCCTCCAGCAATATATATATATATATATATATATATATTGCTTACATTTTACCATGATATATATATGGAGAGATTATCCTATATCACTTGAGTTAGATCAGTGTAATCACAATAATTTCTTAAAAGTAGAATAGGGAGGGGCACCTTGCTGGCTCAGTTTGTAGAGCATGCAACTCTCTCTCTCTATATATATATATCATGGAAAAATGTAAGTTTAAAGGAAACAAATGAAAATCTAGAATAGGGTAAATGGACTTTTTAAAAAAATATTTTATTTATTTATTTGAGAGAGAGAGAGAGTACCAGCAGGGTGGGGAGGGGCAGAGGGAGAGGGAGAACAGGCTTTCCACTGAGCAGGGAGCCCCACTCAGGGCTCAACCCCAGGACCCTGGGATCATGACCTGAGCTGAAGGCAGACTCTTAACTGACTGAGCCACCTAGGAATCCCTGGATTATTTCTGTAAATAAATAAAATAAGAGTGTTGATGAATTCCATATCTCTAAAGGCATTGTTTAGCTTATGAACCAGGAATATCTCATCAAATTTATTAGACACACACACACACACACACACACACACACACACACACACACACATTATCAAAGACCATGGGCAAAAAAAAAGTGATCTTAGTAGATCTGGGTTGCTAAAACCCTATATATTCAAAAGAAAATCCTATCTTCAGAACTGGCCTTTTGGGGATGCCTGAGAAGTAACCTCAGAACTCTTACTATATTTTATTTGAAAAATGTTTGTTTTTTTTGTTTTTGTTTTTGTTGTTTTTAATGCCTGTAGCCTTGGGTCATGCTCTACCAATTTGACCAGGTGTTTATCCTAACAACGAGATTTATGATGCATGCCTGTTTGGGGTTTGGAGTAGATGACTGGAGTCTGAGAAGTTGAAGTCAGTAACATGGGAATATTTCACATACACTTTTACTAGGAGAATTAAGTGCTTTCCGGTATGACTCCAATGGTTGGTGTCACCTGAAAGCTCACACCAATTTATTTGAACTTCACCCCACGCGTCTTTTTACTTTGCTAATTTTAAACTGTGTCCTCTTGTGTGATATACTATAGCCACAGGTATAAGAGCTTTTTTTAAAGACTGGTGAGTCCTTGAAAATTATTGAGACTGAGCTAGGTCTCGAGGACTCCACCATAGGTGAGGAAAAGAGTATTAGAGTATGACGACATCTTCTTTCTCTTACTTACAAATAAAATGTATCTTGCTTAATGAAATTCCCAGGCTCCAGTTACTGTTTCCATGAAAACTTTAACAACAGTCAGTCAATTAAAGTGAAGTTAACCAAAAATTTAGAGCAGTGATTTTTTTTTCACTAGTTCTGTATGCTATATATAAAAAGCAAAGATAATCACATTTGCTAAAAAATAAAAGCATTAGGGAAATTAGGGTACCAGGGACTTTATGCTCTATATAGTATAAAATTTGATTGATTTTTTTCTATTTTCCACAGGAACACATCTTTAACTATATAATGTAAATGGCAACTGGGATCTTATATACATAATTTCAATGTATAATAAACTTTACAAAGTATTTTCAAAGTTTGACATATATGTGATATGTATTATTGTGTTACCTTCTAGTGTGTATTCATATTTGGAGAGGCTCAAAAACTCCATTTCTTAGATATCCTTGCCGCTGGTTTTCTGAATGCACTCTAGGTTTGCTCAATCAGATCAACTTACGTGAAATAGATTCAGAACTGAATTAAGGGCAAAGAGATATGGAACTTGAGGCATCCCTAGTGCTGACCCAGATCAGGACAGAGAGAATCCAGTTATGTCATCTCAGCTCTCTGATTCTAGGTTGTTTGTTTGTTTGTTTCTGCAGTGGAACCTGTGACCATGGTTGAGGCAGTTTAATTTGGAAGGTAAAATCATTCCTTGAGGTGTGGCCAGAATCATTTATAACCTACTTCCAATAATTTTATATCTTCCTAATATTTGTTAATAAATCCAAATATTTGTTAATAAATCCTCCAAATAAATATTTGGTTCAAATGTGCTAGGAAAATTTTGATTGCCTGAAAGCAAACTCCTAATTCAAGGGATTCAATATTTGGAGGAAACAATTCACTTTTAATTTATGCTATTTTACAGCTTTACTTGAAAAATTTTCAAAAAGGAAAAAAAAAAATCAATATTTCACAGAATTTTCATGCCAGTGTTTTCTTCTTCTTCAATAGAAACACAACCAATTGCAGTGCCAATTTACCTAATGAATTCCCAACCCACCAGAGTGAGCTCCACTCACATAAAAGGCACAGTCAAAACCTATGCACAGCTTTGTTCCAGGAGGCTCTTTATGTTTAGTTTAACAATGCAGGAAACTCAAGATGAAATGAGATTATTAACTGGATATAGATAGTTCTCTGCTAAAACCATAAAACAGTTATGCCAACATGAGAGCCACTTTTATGTACCCACCTCAAACCATTTATTTCTTCACCTCTGTCAGCATCTCTAGAGAGCATCAGCATCGATACATAACAGATTCATCCTACTTTCTGTAGCCGACAACAAAGAAACATCCAGGAACACATGCTGAATCATAGGCCAGCAAAACTCCTGCTATTCACTCTATCTCCTCCCTGCCTTAGGCACTTGCTAACCTAGAATTCTGAGTGAAGGACAGCAATAACTCATAATTCTGCTTCAGGTAACTCCAAGGATTTAAGAATTTGTAAAGCATCTAAGGAGTCAGATTGTTGATAAGTCCAAGTCTCCAGAAATTAATATTCACAAAGTAATTTGCATTTCTATTCCTGTGACCTGTAAATAAAAGAGTCACTAGAATGAAAGCATGTTATCTTTGGGAAATTGTTTTATAAAATCAGCATGAGAGGGGTCTGAAGTTGAAGGGTCCTTGCACTATTTTAACATATGTTTTATAATCTTGTTGCCAAAGGAAGAACATGTCTGTTTACATTCTGTCATTTGCTTATGCAAGAATGACTTCTTTCTTTCTTTCTTTCTTTCTTTTTTTCTTTCTTTCTTTCTTTCTTTCTTTCTTTCTTTCTTTCTTTCTTTCTTTCTCTTTCTTTCTTTCTTTCTCTCTCTCTCTCTCTCTCTCTCTCTCTCTCTTTCTTTCTTTCTTTCTTTCTTTCTTTCTTTCTTTCTTTCTTTCTTTCTTTCTTTCTTTTAATAATTATTCTTAAGGGCACCTGGGTGGCTCAGTGGGTTAAGCCTCTGCCTTCAACTCAGCTCATGATCTCAGGGTCCTGGGATCCAGGCCTGCCTCTGTCGGGCTCTCTGCTCAGCAGGGAGCCTGCTTCTTCCTCTCTCTCTGCCTGTCTCTCTGCCTACTTGTGATCTCTCTCTCTGTGTCAAATAAATAAATAAAATCTTTTCAAAAAAATATTGTTAAAATTTGAGTCTGAAAATAATAAAGATAAGACTTTAAACTTCAGTCTTCAATAAATATTTAATTTCACTGATGAATAAGAAAAACACATGTCAAGGAAACAGGCAGTTTTAGTCACCAGATACTAAAAAATGGGAACTGTACAAATGTAATCAAAAAGCAAGATAGCAAAAATAGAGCTGTAATCTTTAATATAGAGAAGTTGAAAAAAGGAATTGTGATAAACATTTTGAAATAGTGATTGAACATTTAAGTATTTCTCTCTAAATAACAGAGAATGTAAGAAAAATGGTATATGTACATCATCCCAAAACTAAGAATAAAGTGTAAGTACAATCATCCTCAGTTTCTGATCTTCACATTATGCTATAAAGTATCTCTTCCTCATGTAAGTCCCATTTTAACTTGAGCAGAAAAATCATTCAGGTACATTTTCTTTGGATTTCCCCTCAGAATATAAGTAATGCTGTATTAGATTTAAGGGGAGAACTAAGGGAAAGAATTGATTAAGAGACAATATAAAGAGAATAAAGCAGTAGAAGTCAAAGAAGATATTATAAACTCTAAAACTACGGCAACATTAAGCCCATGTTTAAAAAACAAAGACAGTTCCTTTTCATCTTGTGTTATGTGCTAAACAAAAAACATACAGGTCAATAGAGCATTTTCTTGGTTTTCACATTTAGAGGGTGAGGACAGGAGAGCTGAAATTTTTCCTTTTCTGAAAGCTCACACACCTCAGTTTAGCCATCAGCTCTCACCTGAATTTCTTCAGGAACTTCATATCTGGGATCCTTGCCTCTGTTTTATGCTGCTATCTCTACAAAACAAAACAAAACAAAACAAAACAAAACAAAACAAAAAATTTCTCTGCTGGTCTTAACATTCTCCTTTTAAAATAAACAACAACTGATTATATCAGTTACAGTTTATTAAAATCCATCTATGGAACCCAGAGTTCTGGAGAATAGATGCCATTATTTGACTTAGTTACAAAACACCATAGTCATTCTGGATTTTTTGAGTTGTTTTTTGAAGTAGCAAGTTTTTGTTTTTGTTTTTTTCATGGAAAACCATATTTACTTGAAAGTATGATTAATAGGCAAACTAGAGTTATTTCTATTTGAATATTTACACAGTTCATTTTAAAAAAGAATCAAAGCAGTGCTCCTTTCACTTTGAGGAAAGGAAGTAACAGTTTTTGAAATTAATGATAATTTTAAGGTTTTCTGGTAAAAATTAGAATTTTGAGAAACTCATAATCTTCCACCAAAATCTTTATTTTTTTTAGCTCCTTAAAGACTTTAATATGATATTTTATATTATTCTATAAAATGTCTATGTTTGGAAGATCTGCATACTTTCCATGATGCAATAGTTTCCAAATAACCAATTCAGGATGTTAAAAAATTAGTATAGATAAATAATCAAATAAAAGTCCAAGATAGACCAATGGATAGTTTATTTTATTACAGTTATTTTTTAAGAGAAGTTTTAGATTCATAGTAGGGGAGGGTACAGGCAGTTCCCTTATGCCCTTGACCCAACACATGCATAGCCTCTCCCATTAGCAACATCCCCTACTAGAGTGGTGCATGTGTTACAATTAGTGAACCTACACAGGCCCATCATAATCACTCAAAGTCCATAACTGACTGCTCACTCTTGGTTTTGTGCATTCTGAGTTTATAGATGAAGGTCTACTGACATATTCCCATCGTTATGATATCATACAGAGTATTTTCACTGCTTTGAAAATCCTCCATGTTCCGCCTATTTATCCCTCACCTCCCTCATCTCTAGCAACTATTGATCACTTTACTATATTCATATTTTTCCTTTTCCAGACCGTCATGTATTTGGAATCATGCATTATGTGGACATTTCATATTGGCTTCTTTAACTTAGTAAGATGCATTTAACTTTCCCCATGTCTTTCATGGCTTGATAACTCATTTCCTTTTACTGCTGAGTAGAGTCTTGTTGTCTGTCTGTATCACACCTCATCTGCTCACTTACTGGAAGATCTTGTTTGCTTCCTAGTTTGGGCAAGTATGAATGAGTAAATCTACTATAAACTTCTGTGTGCAGGTTTTTGGGTGAAGATAAGTTTTTAAATTCCCAGAGTAAATACCAAGGAGTGCAATTGTTAATTGTATGATAAAAGCATATTTAGTTTTGAACCAGGTATTTTATGAATATCAGCAAACTTATTCTAACATTTATATAGAGAAGGAAAAAACCCGAATAGCCAACGCAATATTGAAGGTGAAGAACAAAGTTGGAGGACTGCCACTTCAGACCATTAAGACTTGCTAAACAACACAGTGTGGTATTGATGAACAATAGATAAAGATCAATAGAACAAAATAAAGAACCCAGAAATAGACCCGCATAAATATAGTTAACTCATGTCTGATAAAAGATTAAAGGTAAACAATAGAGTAAAGATAATATCTTTAGCAAATGTGCACATACATGTAAAAATATGACCTGAAAATTATACTGTTCACAAAAATTCACATAAATCACAGAACTATAAACTCCTAGAAGATAACACAGGGGAAATCTTCAATGACTTTAGGTATGATGTTGATTATTTATTCAGATGAATAAATCTGATTTAAAAATGGACCCAAAGGGCTCCTGGATGGCTCAGAGGGTTAAGCCTCTGTCTTCAGCTCAGGTCATGATCTCAGGGTCCTGGGATCAAGTCCCACATTGGGCTCTCTGCTCATCAGGGAGTCTGCTTCCCTCTCTTTCTCTGCCTGCTTCTCTGCCTATTTGTGATCTCTTTGTCAAATAAGTAAATAAAGTCTGAAAAAAAAAATGGACCCAAAACCTTAGCAGACATATCATAAAATAAGTTGACAATTAAGCATATGCAAAAATGTTCAACATCACACATCAGAAGGGAAATTCACTAAAATAATAATGAGATACCTCTACCCACCTATTAAAATTGACAAATTGAGAAATCTGACAACACCAAATATTGGTGACAATGTGGAGCAACAGGAGCTCTCAATCAATGCAAAATGGTACACCTTAGAAGATTGTGTGGTAGTATTTTACAGACTGAAATATACTCTTACCATACAATTTAGAGACTGTTCTCCTGGGTATTCATCTGAAAGAATTTAAAATGTATGTCCAGGGGGCAAGATGGCAGAGAAGTAGGAGACCCTGTTTCAACTGGTACCCTGAAGTGAGCTAAATATTTACTAAAACACTCTGAACACACATGAAATCAGTCTGAGATGTAAGACTACACACTTCTGGACCTCTACTGGGACAGAAGAGCATCAGTGGAGAGGTAAAGGGCAGTGGGAGTGCTCAGACTGATTTTGGAGGATAAACAAAATGGTGAGGGAGCCACCAGAAGTGACCCATTGGAAAGTAATACCCCAATACAAAAGTGCCCTGTGCTTGGGGACCAGCATCAACTTGGAGTCTAGTTAAAAGCACTCAAAAACAAAAGTTCTTAAGGGGTAACTGGGGGGATCTGATGGCCATGGACACTTACATAGAACTGCAGTCCTGGGTAGGCTGTGGCCAGCACCCACCTGCACCTGAGTGACCTTGGTGGGGACCCCCTGAACCCATGAATTTCTGCTGATAGCCCCACTGCTGGGGCTAGCACACTCCTGCCTGAGCCAGAGGCCTCTTGGCTAGCAGCCTTCCATGCCATGTGCAGAATGGCAGGGTCCAAGAGCACCCAGCATAGGTGTGGGCTCCAGACAGTGGTCCCAGCAAGGGCTGGCTCACCCAAACTGAGATCACTCAAAGTTTTTGTGGCACTGGGATGCAGAGAAAAGTGGGGCATCCCAGGCAACCATTATGGCTGGCGACTGGAGATGTGTGCCAACTGTGAGAGGTGCAGGGAAATTTGCAGAGGGGGAATCTGTGTGCCCTAGACCACTCAGAGGGGAGCAGACAGAGGCTTCTCTCTGAAAAGGAGTTCTGGGTGTGGACAGCTTACTTTGCTTTGACTCTTCAAAAAGCTGCAAAAAGCTGCAAAAGATCAAAAATGTCCAGAGAACAAAAACCTGAAAACCTGGTTTCCATAGAACCCATCCCCTTGATAGGCTAGGGGAGACTCAGCCCAAGCAACACTGATGGAAAAACAAGGTGACAGGCCCCTCCCCCAGAAAGCAAGCCAAAAGAACAAGAGGACAACTACCAAAGAGTCTTCATAAAACTGTAAAACCCCAACATTGGGGAAAAAACAATATATTAAACTCCCGGTACTGCCCCAAAGCCTGTATATTTTATAGATACAGCTTTTCATTTTTTTAACTTCTTTTCATTTTTATTTTTAAGTTTTTTTAAATTTTAAATTAGTTCTCATGATTTTTGTTCTCTTGTTTTTTAACCCACTTATTATTACAACTTGATATTTAATACAACAAAATAACGTTTTAACTTGAACTTTTTTCAAACATGTACTTGTGTTTCTTCCTACTTTTCTCTTTCTTTCTTTCATCTTCTTTCTTTCTTTTTAAATATACATATAGATATAAGCTTCAAGGTAATCCTTCTTTCTTAGTCAAAAGTACCCCCCATATATAAACCAGTTTTAATTTACCTATATCTCTAGAAAGTTGAGTCCTCTAACAAAAATAACAAGATACACCCAGGAGGAACTGAAAGACTTTCCTCACTCACAGTGAGGGTTTGTACTCACCTTCCTATCTTATTCTTCTGTCAATGTTTCTGTGAATTTGCTTTTGCCATTATACTATATAAATCCTATTCTTGGGGGTTATTTGGGCTAGGTTTTGCTTGTTTTCCCCTCATTTCTTTTACTTTTGATGGTCTTTTTATTTATTCTTTTTTGGTTTTGTGCCATATAAGTTCTACCCTTGGGGCCCATTTTGGCCAAGTTTTTTTCTTTCCTTTTTTTCTCTTTTTTTTCTCTCTCTCTCTTATTTCTTCTTCCTTTTTGGTGGTGACTTCTGATTGTTCCAAAACCTTCCAATGGGCAACTTCCCTGGATCATGGTTGATATATTCATGTATATATCCCCTCAACCACCCCTCACCAAAATTACTCAGAGGAGGAACACTCAACAGAAGAAAAATTCAGAGACTGTAACCCCTGTCACAGAACGACTGGATATGGACATAATCAATATGACAGAAATGGACTTCAGGGTAGCAATTATCTAAGCAATGGCTAAGTTGGAGAACACCATTAGTGGCAACATAGAATCTCTAAGGGCGAAAGTGAGAGCTGACCTGGTAGAGGTTAAAAATGCTTTAAATGAGATCCAATCCAATCTGAATAATCTAACAGCTAGGTAAGAGAAGCAGAAGATTGCCTTAGTGATCTAGAAGACAGATTGATTGAGAAACAGGAGCAGAAGTCTTAGAAAAAACAGCTACAATCCCATAAAAATAGAATTAGGGAAATAAATGAGGGCCCAAAACACTCCAGTATCAGAATTATTGGGATCCCTGAGGGAATAAAGAGAGAGAGAGATGACCAGAAGATATAGTTGAACAAATCCTGGATGAAAATTTTCCTAATCTGGGGAATGAAACCAGTATTCCTGTCCTAGAGGCAGAGAGGACACTCCCCCCCCCCCCCCCGCCCCAGATCAAAGAGGCTAGAAAAACCTCCAGGGGCACTTCTGGGTGGCTGAGTCAGTAAGCCTCTGCCTTCAGCTCAGGTTATGATCTCAGAGTCCCAGGATTGAATCCTGTAACAGGCTTCCTGCCTAGGCAGGAAGCCTGCTTCTCCTTCTCTCACTCCCCCTGCTTATGTTCCCTCTCGGGCTGTGTTTCTCTCTGTCAAATAAATAAATAAAAATCTTTAAAATAATAATAATAATAATAATAATAATAATAATAATAATAATAATAAAAGTATCCAGGCACATAATTGTGAAATTCACTAATCATAAATTCAGTCTAAGAGCAGACAAGGGGTAAAGATCCCTTATCTACAGAGGAAAGACCATCAGAATAACTTCAGACCTGTCCACAGAAACCTGGTGAGCCAGAAAGGGCTGGCAGAACATATTCAGGGCACTAAATTAAAAAAAAAGAAATGCAGCCAAGAATACTCTATCCAACAAGGCTGCCTTTCAAAATGGAAGGAGAGATAAGAGCTTCCAGAAGAGGCAAGGTTTAAAATATTATGTGACCACCAAGCCAGCACTACAAGAAGCATTAAGGGGTGTTCTATAAAAAAGGAAAGTAACACAGAACAGAAATTTGAAGAGGTAATCTATAGAAACAAGCACTTCACAGGCAACATGATGTCAGTAAAAACATATCTTTCAATAATCACTCTCAACATGACTGGCCTATATGCTCCTATAAAATGGCACAGAGTTGAAGACTAAACAAAATGACAGGACCTATCCATATGGTGTCTACAAGAGACACATTTTGAATCTAAAGATACATCCAGATTGAAAGTGAAAATATGGAGAACCATCTTTTATGCTAATGGGCTTCAAAAGAAAGTTGGAGTAGTGATTCTCATATCAGATAAATTAGATTTTAATCTAAAGACTATAGTCAGAGATACAGAAGGACACTACATCATTCTTAAAGGGTTTATCCACCAAAATATCTAATAATTGTAAATATTTATGCCCCCAAAATGAGAGCAGTCAACTACATAAGCCAATTGTTAAGGAAAATAGTCTTATTGATACAAATACATTAATTGTATGAGATCTTAACACACCACTATCAGCAATGGGCAGATCTTTCTTTCTTTCTTTCTTTCTTTCTTTCTTTCTTTCTTTCTTTCTTTCTTTCTTTCTTTGACAGAGAGAAAAACAGTGATAGAGGAAACACAAGCAGGGGAGTGAGAGAGGGAGAAGCAGGCTTCCTGCAGAGCAGGGAGCCTGATGTGGAGCTCGACCATGAGACTCTGTGATCATGACCTGAGCTGAAGGTAGATGCTTAATGACTGAGCCACCCAGGCACCCCTGGACAGATTATTTAAATGGAAAAACAACAATGAACCAAGAACTTTGAATGATACATTCAGAACATTCCATCCTAAAACAAAAGATTACTCATTCTCATGTGCACACAGAACTCTCTCCAGAATAGACCACATACTAGGTCACAAATCAGGGCTCAACCAATACCAAAAGATTGAGATTATTCTCTGACCACAGTGCCTTGGAACTAGAACTCAACCACAAGAAAAAGTCTGGAAGGAATTCAAATACTTGGAAGCTAAAGCCTATCCTGCTCAAGAATGTTTGAATCAACCAGGAAATCAAAGAAAAACTTAAACATTTCATGGAAACCAATGAGAATGAAGAAACATTGATCCAAATTCTATGGGATATGCCAAAGGTATAAGGTATGCCTAAGGGGAAAATACATAGCCATCCAAGCTTCATTCAAAAAAAAAAAAAAAAAAAAAAAAAAAAAAAAAAAAAAAAAAAAAAAAAAAACAAAGAAAAGAAAAATCCCAAATACACCAACTCTCTTTATATCTTAAAGAACTGGAAAATCAACAACCAATTAAGCAAACCACCCACACAAAAGGGAAATAACTAAGATTAGAGCAGAGATCAATGAATTATAAACTAGAGATACAATAGAACACATCAAGGAAACTAGAAGCTGGTTCTTTGAATGAATTATAATATCAATAAACCATTGGCCAAACTCATCCAAAAGAAAAGGGAGAAGACCTAAATTAATACAATTATGAATGAAAGGGGAGAGATTATGACTAACATTAAGGAAATAGAAACAATCATCAGAAATTATTATCAACAGTTATATGCCAGTAAGTTAAACAACCTAGAAGATATGGATGCATTTCTAGAAACCTGTGAACTTCCAAGACTGAAACAGGAAGAAATTGACAACCTGAATAGACCAACATGTAGTAAGGAGATTGAGGCAGTGATCAAAAACCTCCCCCCAAAAAAGAGCCCAGGACCTGATGGATTCCCTGGGGAATTCATTTTTTTTAAGACTTTATTTTTTTATTTGACAGAGAGAAATACAGCTGGAGAGGGAACACAAGCAGGGGGAGTGAGACAGGGGGAAAAAGCAGACTTCCCACTGAGTAGGGAGCCAGATGAGGGGCCCAATCCCAAGTCTCCAGGATCCTGACCTGAGCTGAAGGCAGTCGCCCAACCAACTGAACAACCCAGGCACCCCTCCCTGGGAAATTCTACCAAACATTCAAAGATGAAATAATAACTATTTTCCTGAAGTTATTTCAAAAAAATAGAAAGAGAAGGAAAACTTCCAGACTCTTTCTATGAAGCCAGCATTATTTTAGTCCCCAAACTACTCAAAGACCCTATCAAAAAGGAGAATTTCAGACCAATATCCCTGATAAATATGGATGCCAAGATTCTCAACAAGATCCTAGCTAATAGGATCCAACAGTAGTACATTAAAAAGATTATCCACCAGAACTAGCGAGGATTTATCCCTGGGATGCAAGAGTGGTTAAACATTTGCAAATCAATCAGTGTGATAGAACAAATCAATAAGAGAAGAGAGAAGAACCACATGGTCTTCTCAATTGATGCAGAAAAAGCATTTGACAAAATATAGCATCCATTCTTGATTAAAACTTCTTTAAAGTATAAGGATAGACAGAACATTCCTCAACCTCATAAAATTTATCTATGAAAAACCTACGCTGAATATCATTCTTAATGGGGAAAAGCTGAGAGTCTTCCCATTGAGATCAGGAAAAAACAAGGATGCCCACTCCCGCCACTATTGTTCAACATAGTATTAGAAGTCCTAACAACAGCAAGCAGACAACGAAAAGAAATAAAGTATATTCAAATTGACAAAGAAGAAGTCAAACTCACTCTCTTCACAGATCACATGATACTTTATATGGGAAATCGATAGAACTCTACCCCCAAACTACTAGAGCTCATACAACAATTCAGTTATGTGGCAGGATACAAAATCAATGTGCAGAAATCAGTTGCATTCTTATACACTAACAATGAAAACATAGAAAAGGAAATTAGAAAATCAATTCCATTTTACTATAGCACCAAAAACCACAGGATATCCTGGAATAAACCTAACCAAGGAAGTAAAGGGTTTGTACTCAAGGAACTACAAAAGACTAATGACAGAAATTGAAGAAGACACAAAAAGATGGAAAAGCATTCCATGCTCATGGATTGGAAGAATAAACATTGTTAAAATGCTTATACTGCCCAGAGCAATCTAACTTTCAATGTCATTCTGATCAAAATTCCCCCACCATTTTTCAAAGTGCTAGAACAAATAATCCTAAAATTTATATGGATCCAGAGAAGACCCTGAATTGCTGAGGAAACGTTGAAAAAGAAAATCAAAGATGGGGACATTATGGTACCTGATTTCAGGCTTTCTTCCTTTCTCTCTCTCTCTCTTTCTTTCTTTCTTTCTTTCTTTCTTTCTTTCTTTCTTTCTTTCTTTTTTTTTTTTTTTTACCTGATTTCAGGCTTTATCCCAAAGTTGTGATCACTAAGACAACATGTTACTGGCCTAGAAATAGACACATAGACCAATGGAACAGAGTAGAGAGTCCAGATACGGACTCTCCACTCTATGGTCAAATAATCTTCGACAAAACAGGAAAAAATATCCAGTGGAAAAAAGACAGTCTCTTCAATAAATGGTGCTGGAAAAATTGGACAGCTACATATAGAAGAATGAACCTTGACTATTCTCTTACACCATACACAAAGATAAACTCAAAATGGATGAAGACCTCAACGTGAAGCAGGAATCTATCAAAATCCTACAGGAGAACATAAGCAGTAACCTCTTCAACATCGGCCACAGTAGCTTCTTTCAAGACATGTCTCCAAAGGTAAAGGAAATAAAAGCAAAAATGAAGTTTGGGGGCTTCATCAAAATAAAAAGCTTCTGTACAGCAAAGGAAACAGTCAACAAAACAAAGAGGCAACCCATAGAATGGGAGAAGATCTTCCTAAATGACACTAAAAAGGGCTGATATCCAAGATCTATAAAGAATTCCTCAAACTCAACAACCCAAAAAGAGATGATTACATCAAAAAATGATAGGAGACATGAACAGACACTTCTCCATAGAAGACATACAAATGGCTAACAGACACATGAAAAAATGTTTGTCATCACTAGCCATCAGGGAAATTCAAATCAAAACCACATTGAGATAACACCTTACACCAGTTAAAATGGCTGAAATTAACAGGACAGGAAATAGGTTTTGAAGAGGCTGTGGAGCAAAGGGAACCCTCTTCCACTGTTGGTGGGAATGCAAGTTGGTCCAACTGCTTTGGAAAACAGCATGGAGAGTCCTTAAAAAGTTAAAAATAGTGGGCACCTGGGTGGCTCAGTGGGTTAAAGCCTCTGCCTTCGGCTCAGGTCATGATCTCAGGGTCCTGGGATTGAGGACCACATCAAGATCTCTGCTCAGCAGGGAGCCTGCTTCCTCCTCTCTCTCAGCCTGCCTCTCTGCCTACTTGTGATCTCTTATTTATACAAATAAAATTAAAAAAAAATAAAAATAGAGCTACCATATGATCCTGCAGTTGCCCTACTGAGTATTTGCCTCAAAGATACAGAGGTAGTGAATAAAAGGGACATATGTACCCCACTGTTCATAGCAGCAATGGCTACAATCACCAAACTATGGAAAAAGCCAAATTTCCCTTCAACAGACGAATGGATAAGGAAGATACGGTCCATATATACAATAGAATATTATGACTCTATCAGAAAGGATGAATACCCAACTTTTGTAGCAACATGGACGTGATTGGAGGAGATTATGCTGGGTGAAATAAGCCAAGCAGAGAAAGTCAAGTAGCATATGGTTTCACTTATTTTTGGAGCATAAGGAGTAATGTGGAGGACAGTAGGAGAAGGAAAGGAAATGTGAATGGGGTAAATCAGAGAGGGTGATGAAGTGTGAGAGACTTTGGACTCTGGAAACAAACTGAGAGTTTTGGAGGGGAAGAGGGGTGGGAGGATGGGTGAGCCTGGTGGGATGTATTGATGGCAGGTATTGCATGGAGCACTGGGTATGGTGCATAAACAATGAATCTTGGAACACTGAAAAAATAAAATAATTATACAAATAAATAAAATGTATGTCCACACAAAAGTCTGCACAAGATATTTATCACAGCTTTATTCATAATTTCTCAAATTTGAAAGCAACCAAGATGCCCTCCCATAGGTGAATGGATAAATAAACTGTGGTACATCCAGATACATCTGTACCTATCTCTTAATTTTGGTGTAAGCTTAATCATCTTTAAAATATAATATCTTTAAAACATACTTTATATTCCAGAGATGCCTGGGTGGCTCAGTAGTTTTTCTCCCTTTGGCCTAGGTCATGGTTGCATGGTCTTTGGATTGAGCCCCGTGTCATGGTCCCTGTTTAGCGGGGAGCCTGCTTCTGCTTTTCCTTCTCCCTCTGTCACTTTCCCTACTCTCTCTCTCTCTCTCTCAAATAAATAAATAAAATCTTAAAAAATTCTTCACATGTATTTTTTACATATATACTTATTTACTTGTATAAATATTTACATGTATACTTTATATGAACCACTTATTGTAAGCTACCATCCCACCTGATGCTAAGACTGGACATGATCAGAAGCAATTCATCATAATATTAAAATGGTACATGTAGGAAGTGACCTGACCCGGTCCAGAAGTCACAAAGAAACCAGTGGAATTGTATATATCACTCCACCTTCAAAGGCATTAAAGAATACAAGGATGCTGTTCTCCATTTTATCTCCATTTAATTTTTGGGTTAGTCCTTGCAAAAACTATGTGGACCATATAAAGTAGCAATGACTTACTAAAATATCCAAGTAGCAGCCCACATTCTACTTATTGTACCTAATGTGATAACTTCACTAGAGAAAGTCAGTGTTAATCTGTGTATATAATAAGCAGCTATTAATCTTATGAATGTATTATTTTCCATATGCATCATGAAAGTGAATAAGAAGTTAATTTCATTCACATGGAACCATATTCATTCGTAATAGTTCCATAAGCATTCATAATAATGCTATATTAATAGTAACATCATTATTATTGGCATATTAATGGCATTTGCAATTATACCATATCAATATTATTTTTTATTTAAAGAATTTATTTATTTGACAGAGATAAACACAGCCAGAAAGATAACACAAGCAAGGGGAGTGAGAGAGGGAGAAACAGGCTTCCTGCCGAGCAGGGAGCCCAATGTGGGACTCTATCCCGAGTCTCCGGGATCATGACCTAAGCAGAAGGCAGTCACTTAACCAACTGAGCCACCCAAGTGCCCCCATATTAATATTCTTAATGTATGTCATAATGTATCCCAAATTTTCCTGGGCCATCTGGACATTGTACATATTGAATTGGTTCACTTCAATAATGAAAGCATGTTAATCAACTGTGGTGATTGACAAATGGAAAAGACTTTGGAAACTTTAATGAGATAATCTGTTCAAGTAAGTGGGAAATAAGCCATAAGACTCAGGAGTTAGTTACATAGGTAGCATTTCAGGATCTAGCAATCTGAATCATGATGGCATCTGTACAAAGTAAAGTATAACTTATATCATCTTGCTTTTTGCCATTAATAAAGAGACACAATTCTTGGGTAGGACTCTTCCTGTATAAGAAGCAACATGTTTATGTCATGCTTTAGACTGCAGCTCAATCATGAGACTCGGAAGGATGACTATTTTGAGTGGTTTCCATAGCAAGAAACTTTCAAAATCAGGTCATGGCTACAGTACAGGCATCCCTGCCACTTGACCCATATCATTGATCATTCAATAGGTAGTATCTGAATTTTATAAAAGACACTATGTGAAGCTTCTGTCAAGCCCAAGAAGGAAGTTTATAGCACAGATCCTTGCTTACTGGAATAAGACCATGTTTAACCATGTATCCACTTGTCATGAGCTGGTAATGTCAGTCCTACATGGGTAAGATTGGACAGGCACAGAAGCAATTCATCATTAATATTGAAATGTATATACAGAAGTGACTTGAGCAAGTCCATAAATCACAAAGAAACAGAGCAAATGAACTCCATGTCTTCTACCATACCTATACTGATGTTTCTTCTTCAATTCCCACTTGTTGTCTAATGGGAGGTCCTTATGATGAGCTGCCAAAGGAAGAAGAAAATCATGCTTCATTCACAGCTGCTTATGCCCAGTATAGAAAGGTGCCACACGAAATATAAATTGCTTCTGCATTATACCTATACTCAAGAGTGACCCTAAAACACATAGGTAAGGGAAGTTCCTCTTACTGGTTGGCATTTTTGGATGCTGTACCTGGTCATTCCCATTTTATGGAAAGATAATTGACTTGACCTAAGCATATACATGAGTTTATGGACGTTTAAGGATGGCTTAGTTGGTTAGTTAATGGCCTGAAAGAAAAATTGAAAATTAAGGAAAAAAAAGGCATGCAAATAGATATCTGAGATTATGTATAAATGAATAAAAATATCTGTATTGGACATTAATGCCCATTAAAGAACAATTGTTGCAGAAGAGGCACTACACAATCAAGTACAAGATGAATTACCCAGTCAGTGTCAATAAGATTCTGTCCTGTATCACCCCAATACCTACAAAAAGCACTGTCTAACAGAGTAGTTATGGTGACAGAGGTGGAGTCTATAGGTGGGCCCAACAATATGGGCTTCCATTTACTAAAGCTAACCTAGTCATTACTGCTGATTTATATTTGACTCATTAGCAACAGAGGTGGATATCATGCTCTTGATTTCTTGAGGATACTTGATTTCTTGAGGAAACCAATCAGATACACAGAGACAAACTGATTATGTCATATTCATTTCACCCTTTTAGCAGGGACAGGACAGTGACTCATTTTGACCAGATAAACATGGAGATGGAGAGAGAGACAGACATAGAGAAAGGAAAATATACACAAAGAAAGAGAGAGAGAAAGAAAAAGTAGGTAGGCCAGCTGCTAGAGACCCAGGAGAATTGCTTTTTGAGTCCAAAGCCAGTCTGCTAGCACAATCCCTTCCTGTTCATGAGAGGTGAATCTTTATTCTACTAAGGCCCTCAAACAATTGTCACCTACATTCTGGAGGATAATCTACTTTACTTAAAATCTATTGATTTATATGTGAATCATATCTAAAAACATCTTCATGGAAACATCCAGAATAAATTTAATGAAATATTTGAGCACCATGGCACAGGCAAGTGGAGACAGGAAATTAACATCATAGGGAAAAAGGATGAATATGTGTAGCAATCAGATGATTTATCTTGACAATCTCCCTCATGTAGTTGGTTGGCATAGAGCTAACACATTGCCACAATTTGTGATTGTTCAGCTGCCCATCTTAACTTAAGGAAAAATATTCTTTATGAAGAACAATTCCTAAAATTTACAAGTAGTCACAAGACTCATAAAATATACAAAACAAAAAATTAGAAAATTTCGTTCCTTACTTCTCATGACACTTAGGATAAGAGTTCTCAGTATTTCAACAATTTGCTAGTAAGTCAGATAGCAATTTTATATGTTGTATGTATCCTAAAGTAAAGTATATGACATGCACCCTAATTATATTCAGCCTCAAGAGTAGAATGGACTCCATAATGGATTATAGGCAGTCTGATGATAAAATTAATTCATGAATAAAAATTTAAAGAGTAGAAATAAGCCCAGAAAGGATTTAAGAATATTGTAGTAGTAAAGATTGCCTTAAGAAAATGTAAAAAAGGGGCGCCTGGGTAGCTCAGTTGGTTGAATGACTGTCTTCCGCTCAGGTCATGATCCTGGAGACCAGGGATTGAGCCCCACATGGGGCTTCCTGCTCAGCGGGAAGCCTGCTTCTCCCTCTCTCGGTCCCCCTGCTTGTGTTCCCTCTCTGTCTGTGTTTCTCTCTGCCAAATAAATAAAATATTTAAAAAAAAAAAGAAAATGTAAAAAAGTTGGAAGTGTTAACCCATTCTTCAAAAAATCCAAATAAATTATACAAAACATTATAGCATAAATAACTCACATTGTTGTTGTTTCTAGTTACTTTCGAGATGCATTGAGTAACAGAGGTTATAAATATCTTTGCAGCTTCAGGTCAATAAGTTGAGTCTTCTCCTCAATATTTCAGTTTTTTCTGAGTTCCTATTTTTTTAAGATTCTCTTTATTTATTCTTATTTCAGAGAAAGAAAGAGAGAGAAAGAACATGATTTGGAGGGGCAGAGAGAGAAAGAGAGAGAGAAAATCTTAAGCAGACTCTGCACAGTGTGGAGCCTGACACAGAGCTCAATCCCATGTCCCTGAGATCATGATCTGAACTGAAACTAAGACTCAGATACTTAACTGACTGTGCTACCCAGGCTCCCTAGTTCTTAATTTTTTGATATGTAATTCAACAAAGAAATTTGATGCTTACCTCTATAAACTATTTATTTGGTAATTTAAGCATGTAGAAAAAATATGGCAGTGATAAAACAAAAGAAAACAAAACAAAACCAACTGAAAGTACCAATGTACTCTACATTTCAAATGAACACAATTCCACAAACATGACTCAAAATATTGGAAGTATAGCATTAACATTAAAAAGGCCAAATCATAATTGGGCAGAAGACAATATCATACCAACTCTGATTTTATTGTTGTATTATTTTTCAAACTTTTCAGGAAAAAAAGAGGAAATTCCCAGTTTTTACCTCTCAGACACTCAAATATAGTATTTTGTTGCCTTTAGACTAGCTACATATTCTGCTTATGCTGCTGAGATGCATGGCTCTAAAAAAGTCATAAAAATTTCAACTTTTCTGCCAATTTTTCCTGATGGGGGATTGATTTCATTACTTAAAATATTATTCAATTTGCAATAATAAGTTACTTCAGGTTTCATTATAGGGAGAGATAAAAAAGAGAAATTTCCCTGATGCTATCACCAACTTTAATGAGATGATTGAAATATATGTATTATCATATACATATGTTATTATATGCATAATTATGCCTATATCAGCAAACAGTTGTAAATATTCTTTGATGATAATGTTCTTGAACTATTTTTTAATATTTAGAGCTTTCATTGGAAATGTTAAATCATGTGTAAACATATTCTGTTTTGTTGTAAGTTTAATAGAATTCAGAAAATATGAATATAACTTTAAATTGCAAGGATAGATATAGACGCCAATCTTAGATATACTAAAAGACTACCAGCAATTTTCAAAATTGGCTTATAGACTCAATATTTATTATGTATGAGGGATGATTCTATATGCTAAAGATAGACCAAAGATACTTTACTTCATCAACCTTATATTTTACTGGGAAGGTTGAGACAATAAAATAAAATATGCATTATGTTCAAAGGCAATGAATGCTATGGAGAAAAAAAGAAAAAACAGAGAAAGGAGATGGGACACATCCCCCCATACACACACTCATATGGACATGAAATTGTAAATATGTTACTGGGACTCATTGAGATGGAGATATTTGGTCAGTCTTAGAGAGGAAAGGGAGAAAACTACTCAAACTACCACCTAAGGGAAAGCAAGGGAGACAGTGAGACTTGGTGTAATAGAAGAAATGTTCAGAGTGGAAAAAAAAAAAAGTCAGAGAAAGAGCATTTTAGGTCATTAAGATGCTGTCACTCTGCAATGACATTAAAGAATTTAGAAGAGAGGAGTGATATATTAATGCAATTATCCTGGCTACTGTACTGAAAACAGACAGAAGGGGAGATGATGGAAGCAGAGAAACTTGTTAGGAGGCCATGGGAATAATCAAGACTCAAGGCAATATTGCCTTTGATCACAATATTTGGGGTACACAGAAGTAGGAAATTGGTAAGGGAAATTGGATTTATTTTCAAAGTTGAGACAAGAGGATTTGTCAAAGAATTTGATATAGGGCGTGAAAGAAATAAAAATCAAAAACAATTCAAAGGTGTCCTTGTTATCAGTGGAAAATGTGGTATTCTCATTTCCGGTTCTACAAGAAGATTAAATTCAGTAGAAAACTTCAGAATTTGGCATGGAGAATGTGATGACAAGTAAGATAAAAAGCTTAAGGGAGGCTTTTTGTTTGTTTGTTTGTTTTTCCTCCCTTAGGTTAAAGAAATTAGAGTATGTTTACGCTGATGGTAAGGATTCAGCTAAGGAAAAAAAAAAAAAAAGAATCAGGGGACACATGGGTAAATTGGTTGAGGTATATCCCTGAAGAAGAAAGTAGAAATGAGATATGATATACAACTGAGTGTTTTGAAGCTTGAAGAAGACCATGAAAATGGAGCAGGAAAATGTGTCTTTATCTTAATTCTTCTTTTAGGATAGCTTTTCTTGAAACACCAAGATGTTTAAATAGTATATTCCAGTGTTTTTCTTGTTTCGAGGTATAATTTACGAACACTGAAATGAACAGATAATTAAATATAAGTCCTATAGGTTTTGATAAGTGCTTATATCCATCTAAAGCACACTTTATTAACATATCTTCCTTTATCTCAGTTCCTAGTCAATAACCTCCCATTCTCACCAAATCCACAGAAACAACTTCCATTCTGCTTTCTTTCACAGTATAATAGCTTTGTGAATTTTAAATATCCTACACATAGAATCATAAGGTGTGAACTCCTCCTCTGCCTGTGTCTTCTTTTATGCAGCTTAATGCCTTGGGATTAATACATGTTATTGCACAAATCAGTAATTTGTCCTTTTGATTCTTGAGTAGTAGTCTATTATGTGAATATGCACATTTTATTTATCTGTACCTAGTCATGGACATTCGAGTTTTATTTATTTGTTTTATTTTTTTATTGATTATGACTGGATTTCCTAGGAATGTTCTTATAAACACTATTATAAGTTTTGGCATATGATTTAATTTTTTTGCTTGATGAACACTTAGCGGTAGAAAAGTTTAGTTATAAGGAAGTTACATTTTTAATTTTTTAAGAGATTGCAAAGGAAGAAATTACCATATTGTTTTCTAGAATAATTGTCTGTTTTTACACTCACACTAACAATATAAAAGAGTTCTGGTTGTTCCATACCTTTGCTAACATTCAGTTGGATGGGTGTGCTATCTTATTATGGATTTAATTGCATTTCCCTGGTAATGTTGCACACTTTTCACGTGCTTATTTACTATTTTCCTCTATAGAGTATTTTTTGATGTCTTTATTTTTGCTATGTCATTGTGGTTGTTTCTCTGGATTGTCTTTTTAACATTGAAATGTTGTTTTATGTGTAACAAATATTTTGAGATTCAGATACATGTACTGTAAATATTTTTCCCAGTCTGGCACTTGCCTCCTTATTTTTTAATGTGCCTTTCAAAAGCAGATGTTTTACTTTTGATAAAGTTTGAATTTGTACCTCTAAGATATAGAAGTATTCCGTTAATGTGACTGATAGTGAAGATGGGTAGGGCATTGACGTTGTTGTGCCTGGGAGGTGCAGGAGCTGAGGCAACCTCCTGCTATCAGTTCATAGTCAGAGCAATCAGCCAGTCAGATAAATATGAGGTTCTTGCATCTGTTTCCGAGAGCTGCAATGGAGCATTTGCTTTGTGGAAGTCTCCAGTGACAGTTCTGAGAAAGCAAAGCTCATCAATGTCCCTCTCTCATTCAAAGATCCTAGGGTCTACAATGTCTCATCCCTAGGTGCCAGTTATTTCTCGGTCTCAGCCTCAGAGTTTCTATTCCTTTGGCTGGACTGTTCTTAATCTCCTCTTCAGTGAAACCAATCATTTTTTTTAATCTTTATTTTTTAAAATTAAAAATAAAATTGAGTATAGTTGACATACACTGTTAATTAGTTTCAGGTGTGCAATGTAGCACAACATTCTACATCTTTATGCTTTACACTGTCTTCACTACAGTAGCTACCATCTGTCACTATATGATGTTATTATAATATCATTGACTAAACTCCTTATGCTGTGCCTTTCATCCCCATGACTTACTCACTCCGTAACTGGAAGTCTGTGTCTCCTACTCCCCTTCACCTGTTTTGGCCAACTCCCCAATCATTTTTTCCTCTGACAACCATCACTTTATTATCTGTATTTATATGTCTAATTCCACTTTTCTTTGTTTATCCACTTGTGTGTGTGTGTGTGTGTGTGTGTGTGTATGTTTGTTTAGATTCCACATATTAATGAAATCATATGGCATTTGTCTTTCTCAGCCTAACTTATTTCACTTGCCATAATATCCTCTAGGACCATCCATGTTGTTGCAAATGGCAAGCAATCTAATATCCATCAGTAACTGAATGGATAAAGAGGTAATATACACATACACACAGACATAGACATACAGAGAGAGAGAGAGAGAGAGAGAGAGAGAGATTATGCATAGAAAAGGACCAGTGAAACCAACCTTAATCATTGACTCCAATTTTTTTTTCTTTGTCATCCTCCAATCGCCAACAACCATCACTGAAACCTCCACTTCCACCATTTTGCCTTCTTTTAGTAATTGGTATTTCTCAGTATTTATAAAATCTCTATTCCCTCTATTGTGTGTTGCAGAATCATGTGAGATTTGTTTTGCTCTTTGTTCCCAAATGTTGCTACCAACATAGCATTCCATTTTCATGATTGTTAAAAAATCATTTTGTTAAAAAATCTAACTCCAATTTCATTAATTATTTAGAGATACTTCCTTTTAATTGAAAATATGGTATAAGAAGATGTGTGATTTTAACAAATAAAGAGTCCAGAAACATAAAAGCAAATAACTAAAGAGGTTAATAATTTATATCTGCATATTAATAAAATAAATGAAAATTGGAGAAATCATTTATTTTGGGAATGTATAATTATTTGGCATACATTAAAATACACACATATTAAAAGCTTTGTGAAATGTCTTATCATAGATGTAGTTTTTCTAAGTGATTAATTTTAGGGGTACCTGGGTGGCTCAGTTGGTTAAGCATCTGCTTTTGGCTCCAATCATCCCAAGATCCTGGGATTAAGCCCCACGTTGAGCTCCCTGCTCACTGGTAAGTCTGCTTCTCCTTCTTCCTCTGCTCCTTCCCTCTGCTCATGCTTGCACCCTCTCTTTCTCTGTCAAATAAATAAATAAAATCTTTACAAAAAAGATTTTATTTATTTCTTTCAGAGAGAAACACAGCTAGAGAGGGAACACAAGCAGCGAGAGTGAGGGAGAGAGAAGCGGGCCTCCTTCCGAGCAGGGAGCCTGATGTGGGGCTTGATCCCAGGGACTCCAGGATCATGACCTAAGCCGAAGGCAGTTGCTTAACCAACTGAGCCACCCAGGCACCCCAAGAAATAAATAAAATCTTAAAAAAAGTAAATGGTAAACTTTATAATCATGTTATTCAAAATGAAGCACAAACAAACTGTCATGCTCACACACACAACATTTTGCATATTTTCCCCAGACACTTCTCTGGTTCTATCAAGCAATGTTCAATGAGTTAAATCAAATTAGTCTGAGGTTGTTGAAAATAGAGTCTTTATATTTAGCAGATAATAAAATAAGGAGCATGTTCTATTATCCCAAAGTTACATGTCCTATGAAAGCTAGAAGATGTAAAGTAACACAACATTATCATTGTAAATGATGACTCTATAGAAAAAAGGCACTGTATCAGGGGAAGGAATGAATAAGGGAAAAGTGAGGCTGGGTAGGGAGACAGAGGAGGCTATGTGATCAGGCTCATAGAAATCCCCAAAATATGGAGGTGTGGGGAAACTAGAGATAAGGAAACAAACTGGACCACCTAGGCATGTGGGGTGGCGGTCTTTTTTAGGGTAATCACCTATGACTAAGAAAGAATAAGCAACCCTAAAAAGGAAGTAAGCCATTGCAGGTGTTAGCACTAGTTCTCACTCAATGGTGATCTCAACAAAGATGTTAAAAGAATTGAAGTTCTCTTGCTATCTTTCTATAAAAGACCAACCCTAAAGGGCCTCATTGGGACACCTCTCACTCTTGAGAGCTTTTCCTGTATCTTCACTTAATAAACTTCTATCTCTTTACACACACACACACACACACACACACACACACCAAATTCCAGTCTATCATCTAAAATTGGAAGTTGCCACTCCCATTTTCTCAAAAAGAAAAAAGTTGAAAAACTGAAAATCAACAACTCATTGTAGATCTCTCTGGGAATTGAGGTCCCAGGACAGATTACTCCCACAAAAACTGGAAAGACAGGCAGGTACATACAGATAATCAGTCTGTGAGAGGAGAAACCCAGAGTCAGAAGGCTGTGGCTGGATCCAATTGAAAGGGGCACTTTCAATTCTAAGTGGTAAATTACTAGAGACTTGGTGTATACTAGCTTGTGACTTAAGAACTTGAAGAGAGGCAGTCATAGGTATGCTCCACACTCTCATGAGTTTACAAACAGGAGGGCTGCCAGATTCTCACCGTGGAGACTTGAAAACTTTTCTTTCCCACAGAGAGTGAGGAAAAGTACCCATTTTGAAATAGTATACTGCTCTCTGCTCTCTTTAACAAGGCCTGAAAAAAAAATATTTTACAAGAGCCTAACCAACTGGGATTTTAACAAATGGTAACCAACCTGTGGAATGAGAAAAATCCAACCATAGCCATTCATGTGGAGAAATAGAAATACCCAACTCAGGCTCAATAAAAAACTGAGACCTAAAAACAAAAATAAAAAAACTCCAAAAACCTGAGACCTATTCATAAAACTATAGAATACTTCCTATCTCCTAATACCTTACCACCATGTTAGTAGGAATCCTATATAACTACAGGGATTAGAGACGAAAAGCTGCAAGCTTCAGATCCAATTTAAGAGTCTTTAGGAGGGCACCTGGGTGGCTCAGTGGGTTAAAGCCTCTGCCTTCTACTCAGGTCATGATCTCAGAGTCCTGGGATCGAGGCACGTGTCCTCTCTTGTCTGTTTCTGTGCCTACTTGTGATCTCTCTCTCTGTCAAATAAATAAATAAACTATTTTTAAAAAATGAGTCTTTAGGAAAATCCAAAGAAAACAAGTAAGATAAAAATAGAAATATTACAGAAAATTTTAGACTCTGACTTCTACTGGTAAAGCAAATAGTAAACACAAGTATGCGTAAAATCTCACACAAAATACCCACCTACCTCAATTCTTCTACTAGATACTTCATCTCTTTCTTTCAACAAAAAAGTAATAAGGCATATTAAAAAAGTAAAAATATAGTCTGAAGAGGCAAAACAAGAATTAGAACCAGACTCAGCTATGACAAGAATTTTTAGAATTATAAGAATAGGGATTTAGGGCACCTGGGTGGCTCAGTGGGTTAAAGCCTCTTCCTTCAGCTCAGGTCATAATCTCAGGGTTCTGGGATCCAGGCCCGCATTGGGCTCTCTGCTCAGCAGGGAGCCTCTTTCCTCTGTTCTCTGCCTACTTGTGATCTCTCTCTCTCTGTCAAATAAGTAAATAAAATCTTAAAAAAAAAAAAAGAAAAGAATAGGGATTTAACATGGTTGACATGGAGAGGCCTCTAATGAAAAAGTGGACACCAAGTAAAAACAGATGCATAATGTAAACAGAGAGATGAAAACCAAGGATCAAAACAACATACTAGAAATAAAATAGTCTGTAACAGAAAGGAAGAATGGTTTTGAAAGGAACATCAATAGGCTGGAAACAGCCAAAAAAATAATCAGTGAACTTGAAGATATATCAATAGAGGTTTCCAAAACTGAAATGCAAAACAAGAACAACAAAAATTTTGAACTGAATATCCAAGAATCTTGGCACCATTACAAAAGTTGTAGCATACCTGATAAAGGACTTGTATCTAAAATATACAAAGAACTCTCAAAACAACAATAACAAAACAACAATGCAAATAAAAAGGGGCAAAATGCATGAGCAGATATATCATCCAAGAAGACAGAGATGGAAAATGAGCAAATGAAAAGATGTTCACCATCATATGTGATTAGGAATTGCAACTTAAAATAGCAATGTAGTACTGGCACACATCTATTAGCCTGGCTAAAATTCATAAAAAACTGAAAGTATCAATTTTTGGTGAATTTGCAGAGCAATACAAATAACTATTTATTGCTGGTGGGAATGCAAATTGGTAGTTACTTAAGACAATTTAACAGTTTCTTATAAAGCTAAGCATAGACTAACCAAACAATTTAGCAGTTACACTCCTAGGTATTCTCCTAATAAGCTGAAAATTTATGTTCTCACAAAAAATTGTTTATGAGTTTTTATAAAAACTTTATAGGGGCACCTGGGTGGCTCATTGGTTAAGCCTCTGCCTTCAGCTCAGGTCATGATCCTGAAGTCCCAGGATTGAGCCCTACATCGGGCTGCCTGCTTGGTGGGAAGCCTGCTTCTCCCTCTCTCACTTTTCTGCTGTGTTCCCTCTCTGGCTGTGTTTCTCCCTGTCAAATAAATAAAATCTTGAAAAAAAAAAACTTTATAGATAATTGCCAAAAGTAAGCAAACCAAGATATCCTACAATAGATAAATGGATGAACCATCTTTGGAACATTCATACAAAGCAATAATATTTAGCAACAATAAGAAAAGAGCTTTTAAGCCAGAAAAGATAAGGTGAAAACTAAATATCATTGTTGAGAGAAAGAAGCCAATCTGTTTGATTTCAATTTTATGACATTCCGGGAAAGGTGAAACTATAAAGACAATGAAAAGATCAGTGGTTGCCAGGGATAAGAGGAGGGAGAAAAGGATTGAAAAGCACAGCAAAGGGGATTGATAGGGTTGTGAAACTTCTCTGTATGATAATGTACTGGTGGAAGATAAAATTCATAGAATTGTTCAATTTAAAAAATGAACTCTAATAAAAATTTTGGATTTTAGTTAATAATACTGTATCAGTATTGCTTTATCAATTGTAACAAGTGTACTACATTAATGCAATATATTAACAATAGGAAAACTATGAGTGGGAAAACAGAGTATATGGGAAATATTAATATTTTGTGTTTATTTTTGTGAACTTAAACCTCTAGGAAATAAAGCCTATTAAATAACAATAATGGCAACAGCAACAACAAAAACACAGAAAAGATGAGTGAGTTTAAGGAGAGCTATAGAATATTCAGTTTTTACTTTAAGTGCACTATAAAATTAACAGAAATAAATTTGTAATTGGTAAGGCACAGGAATTGGATCTATTGTCATGACTCTCTTTCCCCCAAAATTGATAATATTGCTTGGATAAACTCTAAGTTCACTCCCCCATCACAAACCCCTCTTCACCCAAATTTTCAGTCATGTATAATCAAAATAAATCCACTTTCCAATTTTAATTTCTGTTCTTAAAAAAATGAAAACAAAACAAATTTCTTAATTAAGGTATATTGAAATTTTTATGTACTATCTTTCCCTTTTAGTATTTCTGAGTAACACAGCATGATAAAAACACAACTGTAAATAAGAGATGGTGATAGACAATTTCAATTACATTTAATATAAATCCATGTTATAATTACACGTGATATGCTTATTATTAATTTTCTTGGAATTACTTTCTGGTCAATAATGAATTTGTTATTTTTATATTCCATCTTCATGAAAGTAACTGTATGCAATTTTCATTTCTTGTCCTGTTCTAGTAACATAATATACTAAATTTAAATAATTTGAGGATAAATTTTGGGAAAACACTTTACATGTTTGGAGGTATTAACTGAGGTTTGTATGTACTGACCAGTACATCCATCTGTATCAGCTTTATATTTGAGAAATATAGGTCCTTGCTATAAACCTTTGGTACTTTAGAATATTCATGTGTTCTTTTTTATTTTTTTTAAAGATTTTATTTATTTATTTGACAGAGAGAAACACAGCTAGTGAGTGAACATAGCAGGGGGAGTGAGAGAGGGAGAAGCAGGCTTCCTGCTTAGCAGGGAGCCTGATGTGGAGCTAGATCCCATGTCTCTGGGACCATGACCTGAAACAAAGGCAGCCACTTAACCAACTGAGCCACCCAGGGGCCCAGAATATTCATGTGGTCTATGTCTTTTCTATTTCTTCTTGTGTCATGTTTGGCAAGTTTTATTTTTCTATTAAGTTGAATATTTCACATTATATATATAATATATATTTAATATTATTTAGAATAGAATTGTTTATAGCATCTTTTGTATTTTATTGTATCATTGAAGTAATGGTTAGTACAGTAAAATACACAAATTTAAATATATAGGTTGATAATATTAAAAATTATGTATGGGGCACCTGGGTGGCTCAGTCATTAAGCATCTGCCTTTGGCTCAAGTTATGATCCCAGGGTCCTGGGTTGAGGCCCCACATCGGGCTCCCTGCTTGGTGGGAAGCCTGCTTCTCCCTCTCTCACTCCCCCTGCTTGTGTTCCTTCTCTCACTGTATTTCTCTCTGACAAATAAATAAATAAAATCTTTAAAAGATATGTATAAAAACTTGTACTATCACATAAAATATATAATTTCTTTTAGTCTCTCAGTAAGCTCATTCATGGCCCTTCTCAGGAAATGGTCTTTGATATCTAGCAGAACAATTTTATTTTTCATGATTTTGAACTTCATATAAGGAATTCATACCACATATGCCCTTTTGGGTCTTTAACTATTTTACTAATTATTATTATTATTTTTTTACTCAATATTGTGTCTGAAGTTTATTCATGTTTTATATATGGCAGTCATTTGTACTTTTTGTTGTTGCCAAATTTTATACAACATAAATTTACCCTAATATAGGTCCTTTTTTTAAATTTTTTTTTTATATGTCAGTTTTAAGAACTTATCTGAGGGGGTGCCTGGATGTCTCAGTCAAGTGTTTGCCTTTGGTTCAGATCATGATCTCATGGGTCCTGGGATTGACTGTCAATGGGCTGGCTCCCCACTCAGTGGGGAATTGGCTTCCACCCCCACTCCTTCCACCCCTCCCAACTGTTTGATGTTTGTACTCCCTCCTGCACACCCATTCTCTCTCTCAAATAAATAAAGAAAATCTTAAAAAAAAAAAAAAAAAAGCTTATCTGAAACTTCTATTAGCTGGATTATGGTAGGAATAGTGTATCCACTATTTCTATTCTTATCATCACTTAACTTTTATACCTATTGTCTAGTTTCCTGCCTCTGTATGGTTGTATTTGAGAGATAGCCTAAGCATTTGTATAAAATTTATTATCAGTTTGATGTGAAATAAGTAACTATATTCCTTATTTTATCCCTCTTCACTTCCTTCTTACCTTTTTTCCTTCCTCACGTTTTTTGCCAGATTCCAAATGCAATTGAAAATACCTGAAAAAATGTACATAAATAGAAAAAGATTCTAAATACATATGGACATGAAAGGAAATAAAAGTAACAATGAAAGACTAAAATATATCCCAAGATTATAATTAAGGTAAAATTAGGGTTTTATTTGATGATAATGTATCAAGAACTCAGGAATAACCAAGCTTTTACCTAAGATCAAGACAACACTATCCAAAAAATCAACATTAAAAAAAAAAAAGCATATAAAATGTAGAAAATTGTTTCTGTAACCCAATCTCACATGTTACTATTTTTCTCTGGAAAACTAATCTAATGCACAATCCTACAAATCAGTACAAAAGAAAATGAAATCAGGTACAATTGAAACAAAATGTTTTAAAAATCAATATGGAGGCTCCTGGGTCGCTCAGTTGGGGCGCCTGGGTGGCTCAGTTGGGGCGCCTGGGTGGCTCAGTTGGTTAAGCGACTGCCTTTGGCTCTGATCTTGATCCCGGAGACCTGGGATGGAGTCCCACATCTGGCTCCCTGCTCGGCGGGAAGCCTGCTTCTCCCTCTCTCACTCCCCCTGCTTCTGTTCCCTCTCTGGCTGTGTTTCTGTCAAATAAATAAAATCTTAAAAAAAAAAAAATCAATATAATGTGATCCAGTACTTCTACTGGAATTTTGGATGTAGCATGTTTATTATTTATTAAAATACATCTGATTGTATGTAGGACTAGATCTAACATACTTTTACTATGCTCTTATTTGCCTTGTTTATTTGAATTTCATTAAAAATGCATCATAATCTTGACTTTGCTCATATTGTCCACTATGCTGTTCTTGCATGATTATATTTGATAGTGAGCCTAAACATTTGTATGAAATCCAGTTTGAAATTGAATTAAGTAAACTCACCTGACTATACGAAAAAGTTTTGTTTCACATAAAGACACTAAAAAATAAATGATGGATAAAAATGCTGGGTTTTGTTCATACATGTGAGAAGTGTTTTTTACTATAAGGAGTTTAAAGTTGTATTTGCGATCTACTAATCACTGTCCTTCTCTAGGATAAAAAATCCTACAAGAAATTTAAATATTCATACACAATCATGATATTTTCATATGCTAATTTGATATTATCACAGGAAAAAAATACTGGTTCTTCATTTGCTGATGCTCATCCCTCAGATCTCAGGTAAAAAATAATTTATTTAAAAGAGCCTTTCCTTATAATCTTATCTTAAGGAGGCTTGTCATTTTAACTTTCCACCTCCTAAGAGTGATTTTTCTCTGTACTTTTATGTTCTCAATAGCATATAGCATGTACTTTATATTTACTTACTTTCTTGCTACTGTCTCTTCTATATCTGAGAGTTTGGGATTCTCTTTGTCTCTTTCATCTTGGTAGCTCCCATGCTTCAAAGAATAGCTCACATATTTTAGTAGTTCCATATATAATCTTTAAACTAATACCTAGACTTTAAAAACTCCTTATTAAACTATGCAAGAATTCAAGTGATCACTGCTATAGTCTTAAAAAAATAGACTTATACTATATCTTAATGGAAAGGAAGAGCTTAACTGACAAAATAGAGAAAAGGAATCTTAAGTATGAAGAACACATGTATTCTAATTTAAAAAAAATATAGAGAGATAACTTATAGCAATTGTGGCCAAAAGATGTAAAAAAAAAATCTGTTTGGAGATGATCAGATTTTAAAAGCCTTGTGAATATATAATGTTATGCTAAATAAAAATATTTAATTATTCATCTTATTCTAAAAATGAATTTGTGTTGAGGTGTCTGGATGGTGCAGTCAGTTGAGTGCCCGACTTTTGGTTTTAGCTCCGGTTGTGATCTCAGGGTCCCGAGATCAAGCCATATGTGGGACTGCACTCAGCTAGAATCTGCTTGTCCTTTTCTCCACTTCCCAGTCATTCAACCTCTCTCTTTATCTCTCTGTCTCTTAAATAAATCAACAAAACATTTCAAAAAATAAAAATAAAAATGAATTTGTGTTAGCATTTGGTTACAGATAATTATATCATATCTATAACATGATCAAAATAGGAGCCACTTTTTTCCTCATTCATCCTGTATCAGCCTCATGTATAATGTAAATTAATTGATAGAAGTTAATTCTGGCTTAGAAAATTTTTTGTGACTTCAGTATCCCATATGATTTAATGTACATACATAAAATATGACATTTACATTTTTAGTTATGCTGTGAGATGCCATTCTTAGTACCCCTTGCATCCATGACAGCATGTTTTCATATCAGAATGAGGTTCAGATTATGGTGCATGGTATGCAGAATTATCTTTATACAAACATGGTATTTATATAATAATATCCATTAAATTACTACATTATGTAAGTATAGATATGCATATTCTTAGAATATTGATAATATTGATATCTACTTTAATATATAATTCCTTGTTTTAATTTTAATCTAAAATTAAATATTTTACATTAATATTAATTAAATATTGAAAGTAATATTAAGTCAAGATTACTATTTTAAAGGAAAGAGCATCTCATAAAGTATAGAACCTCAATAAACTTAGATGAGACCATAGTACTTAATTTTTTAATCTAGTTTTTCAGAAATAAAATAAAGTACTTAGTCATGCAAAAGCACAAGTTTGGGCTAGGTGAGACACAAAAAAAGAGTTTATGCTTAAAAGATCCTTTAAAATATTAATCTTCAAGTAAATAGATCTAGCTACAGAACTCTGTTTTTAATTTACTAATTGTCTGACTTTCGCCAATAGTCTTTCTGACTCAGGCTCCAAATATGGCAAATGGGGATATAATTCTTCACAGCCTAGAACTATGAGGAGAATTAAAAGCTATAATATACACAAAAATCTTTGGCCAGTGCCCAGTATGTGGAAGGCCTTAGTGAATGGTCTTTATTAATATTCATAAAAATCACCTCAATATAGTATTAGTTTTGTTGAAGTTATTTTACTCTAAGATATTCTATCATCTGGGGGAAATTTTGAACAATGTGCTTTAGAGCAAGACTATGAATATTATTATATTAAAAAGCATTTTCATTACTGAATGTCATAAATTTCAGAGAAATAGAATATAATCGTCAATTTTCTGGAAGCAAAGTTGCTAACTGCAGTGAAAATTTAAGCATTTGGAAATGTAGGCTACAAGTAACCAGCTTTGCCTTAGCAAGATATATCAAGTAGATTAACCTCGTTTGCACTAACCCGGCGCTCTTGTGTTTCTTTTCCACTCTCTCTTCCATTAAAGTGACAAACTCATTCATGCTTAATATATTTTTCTGAAGATTTATATATAATTATTATGTTAAATATTGGGTAAGTTATATTAGGATAAGAACTTTAAAATGGCATAACTCTTGACAAAATTATAGAATAATGATAAACTGTGGGGAAAATACATCAGATAAAGAGAGTAGTCTTCTTAGTCTTCCTAAAATATTATTATGTAAGAGCCTGCTGGCTCCAAAAACAAATGTCATAAGACTAGAAAGAGCTTTGCATTAATATCCAAATTATTTGCTTAATTGCATAACTATTAACCCATATCAGCCATAACATGAGTCTATCTTAATTCTTTCCTATTTAGATTGGCTAGATACTGTAGAGTTAATATTATCCTGTTAGAGTCTTGAATAGCAAGTGTTTAATACGCAAAGATGTTATTGGATAAAAAAAAAATGTCTTTGACAGTTTTTATCCAGTGTGCATTTAACTTGTGGATGCAATAGTAATTATTATCTTTATGAAATCAGATGCCTTTTATGAGTAAGTCAAAGTAATTAAGGCTTATGTACCTTTAGTGTTTTGCTTTTTATTGACCCTGGTTTTTAAGTATGAAGTGTGGCTACATGCATCACTCATCATACACCTATTTCATTTTTAATATCATATTTCAGTAACACATGGCAGATATTTTTTTATATTTCTTTCCTAACTATAACTGTGCCTTTTTGCATTTATCAGAACATGTTAAAATCATTAAAAATGATGATGCTTATTCAGCCTGTGTCTTCAATCATGTGTGAAGACTGTCCTGGAGGAATGAACAAATTACTTAATTAAACTTGTTTTATGTAAACCACTTTTATAAATGACTTTTAATTCCTGAAATAATAAAAGTTGTATGTATTTGCAAAAATATTGCATACTAAATTAACTCATAATGGCCTTGTCAGATCCTAGAACACTGGAAATATTTTACAAAGGTTTAATGGGCATGAGCTCATGACAGGTCACTAATGGAGTCTTCTTAATGTAAGTCTTAGGAAGGGTTTTTTTTTTAATGTTTCATATAGATTAACCCCAAAATAGATACTTTTCCCTATGATTAATCATGTAGAGTGAATACAACTAAATTAAATTGAAAAAAAAAAACAGGTTATACTTATTCTTATTCAACATTATCTATACATAAATTTAAAATCAATATGTCCCAGAATCCTGTACTTTTATTTTGTGAGGAAAAAATTATAAAAAGGTCCTCTCCATTCTCAACTTGATCCCTCCCACCTTCAGCTTATAAACTAGTTATTTTTAGAGGCAGAAGCAAGACTATTGAACAATAAATCTTGACAGGGAACCAGAATTTAAAGATAAACTATTGGACATGCAATTTTGCAGAAAACATTGAATTATTTATTAAACATCAATGTTTCATTTGGCATGATTCAATACATAAGCAATATAGCAAATAATGCAGTCAAAGAATAAGTTGTTGTTGAGAGCAGTATTTTAGCTTCCGTTTTAAAACATTAACTTGATATTTATGTACTGGTTAGATTGACTCTTAAGATTGAGATAGAATTCCTATGATTCATATGTCAAAAATTTCCTTCTTTTACTTTGGAATGATATCACTTCCATCATGTTATACTGTCCTATTAAGTCAAGGTAGTTTCCAATCTTCTCAAAATAATTCTTCCAAAAAATTTTGCCAATGCATTAGAATTGGAATATGAAATATAATTTATCTAGGACAGTTTAAAATAGATCATCTATTTCAAAGAGGAAACAAATGCTTTTCCTAATTATTTAACCTAATAAACTATAATTAATAGTTTCTTAATTGGAGATTATGTGTTAGTGAATATTATTACTATATATCCTGTAAGAGAAATCCTGTTAATTATCAGCAGGTAGTGTGTACTACAGAGGAAAAATATTTAAATTGCTGATTTGTTAATTCCTTTATATAATCCACCATGGAAAATTGTGTGGCCTCTAAAATTTCTTATATTATGTGACTCTTTATTTTTTTCCATGAAATATAGCTCAATTTAACTTTTTAAAGGTAGATTTAGAAAACAGTATTTGACTATTAAATGAGATTAAATTTATTAGATAAAAATTCAGGTGCCACTTTATACAAACTGGATAATTATATTTACTTATGAGAAGTACTAAATGGCATCTAGTATGATTGATTAATATACTCCTTAATCCTGCTCAGAAGTGATTGTGAAAATAATAAATTAAATTACTGTTATGCCCTTGGAAAACATTTCGGAATGGAATATTTTGCTATGTAGTCATTTTAGTATAAATGCATTCCAACAGAGAGTTTGACTCTTTAAAGAATCGAAGCAGCCCACACTTGGACACTTTTCTCATTTAAATTGTAGACATACATATAATGAGAATTCCAAAAGGTAGAAATAGAAAACAGGCTTCATACCATATGACTGCAAAATGATCTATGTTGTCCCACTGTCCTCACATTTCTAGTTGGAATAAAGTTTCAGAATATCAGCTTTTTTTTTTTACTTTAAATTTATTTTATTTTTTCAGTGTTCCAAGATTCATTGCCCATTCCCCACACCCAGTGCTCCATGCAATAGGTGCCCTCAGTACCCACCACCAGGCTCTCCTATCCCCCCACCCCCTCCCTCCAAGTCCTTCAGTTTGTTTCTGTGTCCAAAGTCTCTCATGTTTCTTTTCTCTCCCTGAATTACTCTACTTTCCATTTACTTTCCTTCTCCTACTGTCTTTATATTACCCCTTATGCACCACAAGTAAGTGAAACCATGTGATATTTGACTTTTTATACTTGGCTTATTTCACTCAGCATAATCTCTTCCAATTCAGTCCATGTTGCCACAAAAGTTAGATATTCATCCTTTCTGATGGAGGTGTAGCATCCCATTGTATATATGTACCACATCTTCTTTATCCATTCATCTGTTGATGGGCACCTTGGCTCTTTCCACAGTTTGGTGATTGTGGCCATTGCTGCGATGAACATTGGGGTACATATGGTCCTTCTTTTCACTACATCTGTATCTTTGAGGTAAATGCCCAATAGTGCAATTGCAGGGTCATAGGGTAGCTCTATTTTTAATTTTTTAAGGAATCTCCACACTGTTTTCCAAAGCGGCTGCACCAGCTTGCATTCGGACCAACAGTGTAAGAGAGTTCCCCTTTCTCTGCAGCCTCTCCAACACTTGCTGTTTCCTGACTTGTTAATTTTGGCCATTCTAACTGGTGTAAGGTGGTATCTCAGTGTGGTTTTGATTTGAATATCAGCTTTTAATTAAATATCAGTAATTTTTTAAAAGATTTTATTTATTTGACAGAGAGAAATACAGCTAGAGAAAGAACATAAGCAGTGGGGAGTGAGAGAGGGAGAAGCAGGCTTCCTGCTGAGCAGGGAGCCCGATGTGGGGCTGGAGCGTGATGTGGGGCTCTGTCCTGGGACTCCGGGACCTTGACCTGAGCCAAAGGTAGATGCTTAATGACTGAGCCACCCAGACACCCAATATCAGTAACTTTAAAGGGACTTTTACTTCTTAAAAATGATCATGATGTAAGAGTTATAAAGTTAATATTATATATGGTTCTTCACATAACTGAACTTGAAGGTACTGCAAGGTCATCTAGAGGTTCAACCAAAGATCAGAATAGAATTTAACTCTTTTTCTTTGCAAATCATAACAAACTTCCTTTGGACAAATACTTCTTTTCAAACTTTCTTTCCCTTTCTTTCTTTCTTTCTTTCTTTCTTTCTTTCTTTCTTTCTTAAGATTTTATTTGCTTTCTTTCCCTTTCTTTCTTTCTTTCTTTCTTTCTTTCTTTCTTTCTTTCTTTCTTTCTTTCTTTCTTTCTTCCTTTCTTAAGATTTTATTTGCTTATTTGACAGAGAGAGATCCAAGCAGGCAGAGAGGCAGGCAGAGAGAAAGAGGAGGAAGCAGGCTCCCTGCTGAGCAGAGAGTCCAATGCGGGCCTGGATCCCAGGACCCTGAGATCATGACTTGAGCCAAAGGCAGAGGCTTTAACCCACTGAGCCACCCAGGTGCCCAACTTTGATTCTTTCAATTTTAAATGTTATTCCTCTACTCTTTTAAGATTCATCTTCATGTAACAAACTGGTAAAAGCCTACAAATTATAAAAAAGAGAAAAAGCAGTCATGCAAAAATAATATTTAGCTAGAAAAAAATCTCAAATACTCTTTATTTATGTTTATTATTTGTTGCTTGTTTGTTTCTTAAAAGGACACAGTTATTTGTACATGTAAGTTATGGTCCTGGTCATGTACTCTTAAAGTGAGATGGTATCAATCTGAATCTGAGACAAAAGCAATAAAGCAGATAAGACTCTCACTAGTTTTTCCTTTTCTTTCTTTTTTTTTTTTTTTGAAGATTTTATTTATTTGAGAGAGAGAAAGCATGTGAGCTAGAGAGAGGGAACACAAGGAGAGGGAGGGGCAGAGAGAGAGGGAGAAGCAGGCTCTAGGGTGAGCAGGAAGCCTGATATGGGGCTGGTTCCCAGGACCCTGGGATCAGGGCCTGAGTTAAAGGTGGGCACACAACTGACTGAACCACCCAGGTGGCTCTCACTAGTTTCAACATGTTTTCTGTAACTAAGAAGAAAAAGTCTTTAACTTTAAAAGCTCAGGCAATGCCAGCAATGCCTTCTTTCAAATGTTTGCAGATGTATTAGATTAATACATAATCATAATCTAAATATTCCCAGAGCCACTAGTGGAAAGCAAATGTTTATGTTTCAGAAAAATAGGAGATTTAGAAATGGAAGAAAAAATACATGATTTTTTCCCCAAAATTTGGTTTCCAAAATCTCTACTTACATTTTATATTCTTTCTTTATTTTTGTTTGAAGTTTTTATTTTAATTCTAGTTAGTTAATGTGCAATGCTATGTTAGTTTCAGGTGTACAACAATATTTTATATTCTCTTACATGCAAGATTTCTTCATCCCATGCCTCCTCACTAATGGAATGCACAGGGAGGAAAAGTACAATTTTTGTATTGGACAACTCAGGCATATTCGGGTCACTTGAAACTTGAAATCCAGCTCCTTTTTATTACCCTTTTGTTGTTGTTGTTCTCTGTAATGGAATCTCTATTCCCCATCACCTATGTGAGGTATGGAAAAAGACAAGAAATGTTTTCTATACTTCTGGTTTCTATATTGGCTTCTCATTTTAAGTTCTTTTTCATCTGCTTAAGTCAGCATTAAGTAAGCTGTTTTGAAATGAGTTTTATATTATTAAAACTATTTTTTCTTCCTATAACTATTGCTAAATTAAGTAGGGGAAAATCATTTTTTAAGGAAATTTGTCCCTTTCAACTACAAAAATTGGTATATTGTAGCATATTTTTTATTCTATCACTTGTATGAGTTTACTCAAGAAACTCAAGTTATAACTGTGAATACAAAAAGCAAAATATGAATTATGGAATGTGAAACTCAGTGAAATGTGAAACTCCAGCTCAAAAATCATATATTTATACCAAAAACACATGGAAAGAGTAGAATGTAATGATAAAGAGCTTATGGTTTGTATCATTTACTAAAGCAATTTATCAATGTTCTAATTTCTTCAAAAAGTTAGATAATTTTGCTCAGCAACTTATAACAAAGAATAAGATATTCTCTCAAGAGCTCTGAGCACATTAGCTGCAAATAATAATATAGAATCCTTCTAAAGACTAGTTACTTTCAGTATCTGCAAATCTAGGTTTACACTACAAATCTCATCCAGAAACTGACAAGCATTTTAACTAATGCATTTGGTGAGTAACTTTATATTCTGTTCTCATTTCCCTGGTTATGAAGTGAGAATATTAAACTTTGCCTTGAGTGTTGTGAGAATTAATTATTTAATGTTTATAAAGTTCCTTCTACCTCTAAAGTAGAAAAGTCACAGAAGCATTTCTTATACTCACAATGGTTATTATCATAAGTGCAAATTATGGAGGAATTGTTATTACTAACCATAATCAAAATACAAAACTCAAAATTAGAAATAGGGTCAAAGGTAAAGATGATAAAATATAATACACAATATATATTTTAATTGTTTGTTAGAAAACTGAGTTACCATGTTTTATTTTTTTTCTCTAGCTATGCTGTATGACACAAAGTTCAGTTATAGGGCAAGATGGTCTAATATGGAAAAGATGAGCACTTACTTCTGTGAACCCAAAGCCATTCAATAAAAAGAAAATTTTAAATCAATAGGGTCACATAATATAACTTCACAATGGACACCTGTGCAAATTGGAATCTGTAAATGGTGGACAATGGGGAGAACAGTTACTGAATCAGGCTTTGACTATATTCTGCAAACCATCATCAGAAGGTACATTTATAGCTACTGTTTCATTTACTGGTCTAAATCTATTGCTAATCAATGGCAATGCATTTGGTAATTTGTTTCTTTGTTTTGTTGATTTGATTTAGAAAGTGGAGAAAGAAGGATAAGGAAAATGAGGTCAATTTTAAACAAAATTCAAATTACTTTTTTTCTCCTAATATTATATTCTTCCTACTTTTTGGGTTTAAATAAATTCCTTCTTTTTTTTGCAGCTTTATTGAAATGTAATTGACATATAACATTGTGTAACTTCAAGATATGCGAAGTAATAAGTTGATACACACATATGTATATTGTAAAATGGTTATCACAATAAGGACAGTTAACAAATTCAACACCTTATATTTTGTGATGAAAATATTTAAGATATCATTTCTTAGTAACTTTCAAGTATATATTATAGTATTACTAACTATAGTCACCATGCTGTAGATTAGACTTCCAGAACTTATTTGTCTTATAAGTGGAAGCTTGTACTCTTTGGCCAGCCTTTTCCTGATGTTTTCAATCACACAAAAGTAATAAAATAAATAGTAATATGCTGTTTGTATATTCTAATGTCCTTTCCAGAATTTTAAAGATAAAATGGCGATTTACATCAGTCTCTTTCATTTTTCATGCTTTTTGATACCCAAATGTCTGTATAATACCTTGAACTTATTTACATGTCTTCAAGGATTATGTTTCATAATTCTTGTACTGTAAGTGGACAATGCAATACTATCATTGTTATAGAACATTACAATTTTATTAGTAAAAATGAAAAAAACCTGGGCACCTGGGTGGCTTAGTGGGTTAAAGCCTCTGCCTTCGGCTCAGGTCCTGGGATTGAGGCCTGAATTGGGCTCTCTGCTCAGCAGGGATCCTGCCTCCTCTTCTCTCCCTGCCTGCCTCTCTGCCTGCTTGTGATCTCTCTGTCAAATAAATAAACAAAATCTTTGAAAAAAAATGAAAAAACCTGAGAGTTGGCTCTACAGACTTTGCATCACATGTGTAAGTGGACTATGGTAGAGAGAAAGGACAATATAATTCATTTATCATGCCACTAATCCAAATATTTTTGGAGACCATGTCCTAAAAGTCCAAAATTTAATTTTGAATATCTTATACTAACCAAAATAAAATAGCATTGTGATGTTCTTTCTTATTGATGCATTTATAGAGAAAGTTACCAGAAAACGAAAATTACATACAATTTAGATTCCAATATTTTTCAAATCTTAAAATACATTTGAAAAAAAATTTAGAAGCCATGTATGAAACTGGCTTATGCAGCTTGGCTATGCCAAAGAATTCTTTGGTGAGTTGATAGAAGTGTTAACCTTTCTCCTCAACCTTTTGATTGGTGAGATAAGGTCATGGTATCACATTAACTTTTGTAGTTATAACTTTAAGAATAATTAATAATAGGAAGCCTGCAGTGTAAATGCCATTGTTATTTCAAACAATGAGTTATGGAAAGAGCTGGCTCTAAAATACTAAACTGTCTAGTTTTGGTCCATGACAAATAGCATGAACATGATTATATCTTGAATAAGAAAATAAAAATCCTCCCCAAAGCTTAAGGTCCATGCTAAATAAAAATCTGGAAGCCATTCAGCATTTTGTGTTCCTTAATGACTAAAATTTATTCAGGCAAAATTGATGGAAAGAGGGGATAATGACTATTTTTAAAATGAGATACAATTCAAAAGGCTTTTGATCAAATATCCAGCTTTGAGCAACAAATATTCTATATTTGGTGAGTTTGTCAAATATCTTGCTTTGCATTTGGACACTGGAACATGAAAGTGCTTATGTTGGTAATAAAATTAAAGAAGACCAATTAATTGATATTTTTATTATATAATATTGTATTTTATTTAATAATTTATATTATATAATTAATTTATATTAAGTGAAGTAAATATTGTCCAAAAAAATCAAATTTTGTTTTGTTTTATTTTCCTCAACTACTATGGTCTCTAAAAAGGCTTACTAGTTACAGATGCTTTATATAAATTAAAAATTTAGTAAGCTCTGGCTAACTAATGATACAGATATTTTATTTTTAAAACAAGTTATTTATTTGAAGAACAGTCCTTTTGTCTCATCTTTCTTTTATGATGTCTAACAGAAACATAAGTAAATTTCTGTTTAAATTTTAGATACTAATCATAGAAAAGTAATTAAAACCATCTGAAATCTCCTACTTCATTGATTAATGTCCTGCTTCATTGATTAAACTCTTATCACTATATAAGATATTTAAGAGATTTTCTCTGATAAAGTTTGTGTTTAATTATTAAATTAAATATTTTGCCTTTTTTCCTTTTTTTTTGCTCTTGATGAATCTTAAAAAAAATATTACCCATTTTAGGGGCATCTGGGTGGCTCAGTTTGTTAAGTGACGACCTTCGGTTCAGATCATGATCCCGGGGTCCTGGAATTGAGCCCTGCTTCGAGCTCCCTGCTCAGGGGAAGCCTGCTTCTCTCTCTCTCACTCTCCCTGCTTGTGTTCCCTCTCTAGCTGTGTTTCTCTCTGTCAAATAAATAAGTAAAAATCTTTAAATTTTAGATAAAAATGTGTTTATCCAATAGATGTTTTACAAATATTTTTCTTCAATCATTAGCCTTTTTTTAATCTAAAGTTTTTATTTAAATTCTAATTAACATATGGTGTAATTGGTTTCAACTGTAGATTTTAGTCATCCATTGCTTACATATAACATTCAGTCCATATCATAAGTGCCCTCCTTAATATCCATCATATATTTAACCCATCTCCCTGCCCACCTTCCTCCATCAAGCCTCAGTTTCTTCTTTATAGTTAAGTGTTTAATGGTTTGCTCCCTTCTCTATCTCTTCTTTCCTGTTACCCTACGTTCCTCTGTTTTGTGTCCTAAATTCCACACATGAGTGAAATCCTCTGGTATTTCTCTGACTAGCTTATTTAACTTTGCATAATACTCTAACTACACCTACTTCACTGCACATCGTTTTGATTGCTGAGTAATAGTCCTCTGTGTGTGTGGGGGTGTGTGTGTGTACCTCACCTCTTCTTTATCCATTCATCAGGTGATGGACAGTTGGGATATTTCCATAATTTGGCCATTGTTGATAATGTAGCCATAAACATCAGGGTGCGTGTGCCCCTTCAGATCAGTATTTTTGTATCCTTTACAAAAAGTACCTAAGTGCAATGTCAGGTAGAAGGATAGGTTGTTTTTGTTTGTTTGTTTGTTTGTTTTTGTTTTTATGTTTTTGGGAACCTCCTGGCTGTTTTCTAGAGTGATTGCATCTATTTGTATTCCCATTAACAGTGTAAAATTGTTCCCCTTTCTCCACAGCCTCACCAACATCTGCTGTTTCTTGTGTTCTTAATTTTAGCCATCTAACAGGTGTGAGATGGTATCTCATTGTGGTTTTAATGTATATTTCGCTGATGATGAGTGATATTGAGCATTTTATCATGTGTCTGTTAACCATCTGCATGTCTTCCTTGGAAAAGTGTTTGTTCTTGTTCTTGTTCTTGTTTGTTCTTGTTCTTGTTTCTTCTTGTTTTCCACCCATTTCTTAACTGGGTTATTTATTTTTTGAATGTTGAGTTTGACAAATTTTTTATAGATTTTAGCAGATATGTAATTTGCTAATATCTTCTCCTTTTCTCAAGGTTGCCTTTTTAATTGTTGCCTTCATTGTGCAGAAACTTTTTATCTTGATGAAGGTCCAGTATTTGCTTTTGTTCCCCTTGCCTCAGGAGACATGTATAGTAGAAATTACTATGTCCAATTTCTAAGAGTTTCTGCTTGGATTTTGATGGTTTTATGTCTTACATTTAGGTCTTTCACCCATGTTTAATTTATTTTTGTGGATAGTGTAAGAAAGTGGTCCAGTTTCATTCTTCTGCACGTTGATATCCAGTTTTCCTAACACCATTTGTTGAAGAGACTGTCTTTTTTTCCATTGACTATTTTTTCCTGTTTCATCAAAGATTAGTTGACCATACAGTTGTGGGTCCATTTCTGGGCTTTCTGTTCTTTTCCATTGATCTTTGTGTCTCTTTTTGCACCAGTACCATGCCTTTGTAATATAGCTTTAAGTCCAGAATTGTGATGCCTCCAGGTTTGCTGTTCTTTTTTAGGACTGATTTGGCTATTTGGGGTCCTATGTGGTTCTGTAAAAATTTCAGGATTTTTTGTTCTAGCTCTGTGAAAAATGTTGGTGGTATTTTGACAGGGATTTTAATAAATGTATAGATTGCTTTGAGTAGACATTTTAACAATATTTGTTCTTTAAATCTGTGAGCATGGGATGTTTTCCTATTTCTTTGGGTCATCCCCCATTTCATTCATAACTGTTCTACAGTTTTTAGAATACAGATATTTTACATCTTTGTTAGGTTTATTCCTAGATATCTTATGGGTTTTAGTGCATTTGTAACTGAGATTGATTCTTTGATTTCTCTCTCTGCTGTTACTAGTATATAGAAATGCCACAGATTTTTGTACATTGATTTTGTATCTTGCAACTTTGCTGAATTTGTGTATCAGTTCTTAAAATTTTTTCCTGGAATTCAGATTTTCTACACAGAGCATCATATTCTGTGCAAATAGTGAAAGTTGGACTTCTTCCTTAATGATCTGGATGTCTTTGATTTCTTGATTTTGCTGTCCAGTTGATGAGACTAGGACTTCCAATACTATGTTAAATAATAGTAGTGAGAGTGAACATCCCTGTCTTTTTCCTGACTGTCAAGGAAAAGTTCTGTATTTTTCCACATTGAGGATGATTTTTTTTTGACATTATTTATTTATTTGTGAGAAGGAGACAGTGTGAGAGAGAGCTGGAGCAGGGTAGGGGCAGTGGGAGAGGGAGAAGCATCCTCACCAACATCTGCTGTGAGTTCGATGTGGGAGCCCAATGTGGGGTTTGAACCCACAACCTTGGGATCATGACTCAAGCTGATGGCAAATGATTAACCAACTAAGTCACCCAGGCGACCTTCCTCACTGAGGATGATATAATTTGTCAAATGCTTTTTCTGCACTTATTGAAAGGATCATATGGTTCTTATCCTTTTTTTTTTTTTTTACTAATGTGGTATGTCATGTTGATTGATTTATGAGTTTTGAACCAAAACTGTAGCCAAGAAATTAAGCTCACTTGATTGTGGTGAAAAATTATTTTAATGTATTATTGGATTTAATTTTCTAGTAACTTTTTCAGAATTTTTGTGTCAGTGTTCATCAAGGATATTGGTCTGTAATTCTCCTTTTTAGTAATCTTTCATTTTGAAATTAAGGTAATGTTGATCTCATAGAAGAAGTTTGAGAGTTTTCCTTCCATTTCTATGTTTTGGAACAGTTTGAAAATAATAGGAATTAACTCTTCTTGAAATATCTGTTATAATTCCCCTTAGAAGCCATCTGGGTCTAGACTATTGTTGGTTAGGAAATTTTTGATTACTGATTCAATTTCTTTGCTGGTTATGGGTGTGCTCCAATTTTCCATTTCTTCCTGTTTTAGTTTTTATAATTAGTATGTTTCTAGGAATTTATGCATTTCCTCTAGATTGCCCAGTTTCTTGGTATATAATTTTTAATAATCTCTTTTTTAAGATTTTATTTATTTATTTGACAGAGATAGAGATCACAAGTAGGCAGAGAGGCAAGCAGAGAGAGAGGAGGAAGCAGGCTTCCTGCTGAGCAGAGAGCCTGAAGTGCGCCTCTATCCCAGGACCCTGAGATCATGACCTGAGACAAAGGCAGAGGCTTTAACCCACTGAACCACCCAGGTGCCCAATTTTTAACAATTTCTTATATTTGTTTGTATTTCTGTGATGTTGGTTGTGATCTTTCCTTTTCTATTCATGACTTTATTCATTTGGGTCTTTTCTCTTTACTTTTTGATAAGTCTGCCTAGGGGTTTATCAATTCTTTCAAAGAACCAACTCTTAGTTTTGTTGGTCTGTTCTACTGTGGGGTTTTTGTTGTTGTTCTTCTTATTTATTTATACTCTAATTTCTATTATTCCCTTTCTTCTGCTGGTTTTAAGCTTTATTTGCTGTTCGTTGCTAGCTCCTTTAGGTGTAAGGTTAGGTTGTGTATTTGAGACTTTTGCTTCCTGAGGTAGGCATCTTTCTATATACTTTCTCCATAGAACCACCTTTGCTTCATCCCAAAGGAGCCTATCATGTTTTTGTTTGTATTTGCTTTCATGTATTTTTTTCCTTCTTAATTTCCTGGTTAACCCATTCATTCTTTTCTTTAATATTTTATTTATGTATTTGAGAGAAAGAGTGAGCGAGAGAGAGCACAAACTTGGGAGAGAGGCAGAAGGAGAGGGAGAATTTAGTCCATTTACATTCAGAATAATTATTGATAGATACAAATTAGTACAATTGTATTGCCTGTTAAGTTGCTGTTTCTGGATATTTTCTCTGTTCCTTTCTGGGCTTTGTTACTTTTGGACTTTGTTTCCCATTAAAAGCCTCCCCTTTAATATTTCTTGTAGGGCTGTTTTAGTGGTCACAAACTTGTTTAGTTTTTATTAGTCTGGGAAACTTTTTATCTCTCCTATCCAGTCTCACTGGCTGCATACGTTTCTCCTTGAGCATATAGGGTTAAGGTATTGGGCCATTCTCTTCTGGTCTACCAGGTTTATGTAGATAGATCTGCTGAAAACCTAATTTCTTGTCTCTTGTATGTTAGGGATTTCATTTCCTTTGCAGCTTTTGGTACTCTTCCCTTACCTCTATATTTTGCAAATTTTACTGTGCTATGTCTTGGTGATGGCTGGCTTTTGTTAAATTTGATGGGAGTACTCCATGATTCCTGGATTTGGATGATTATTTCCTTCCCCAGATTAGGGAATTTTTCAGCTGTGATTTGCTAAAATATACCTTTTGACCTTTTTTCCCCTCTCTTCTTCTTCTGGGACTGCAATGATATCAATGTTATCACATTTTATGGAGTCATTCCATTTCTAATTCTGCATTTGTGATCCAATACTTTCCTTTCCCTTTTCTTTTCAGCTTCATTATTTTCCATAATTTTATCTTTTATATTATTGATTCATTCCTCTTCTTCATCCATCCTCATTTTATTGCATCTACCAATTTTTCATCTCACTTACAGCACTTTTTATTTTGGCCTGACAATATTTTAGCTCTTTTATCCTGCAGTTAGGGATTCTCTAGTGTCTTCTATGCTTTTCTCAAGCCCAGCTAGTATCCTTATGATTGTTGTTTTCAAATCTGGTTTAGACATCTTTGTTATATCTGTTTTGATTAAATACCCATTCATTATGTCTTCCCATTCTTTCTTTTGGGGTAAATTCTTCTGTCTTATTATTTTGTCTAGATCACTCTTGTGTGTGTGTGTGTGTGTGTGTGTGTGTCTGTGTGTGTGTGTTTGAAAAGCCCATTATATTCTTGTTCCTGAAATTAATGGCTATACTAAGAAGAAGTCCTCTAACGTCTTGGGCCTGGTGCTTCAAGACATGTTTCAAAGTGTGTGCTCTTCATTTGTGTCTTGGCTGCTCTTTCCCTAAGGTCAGTCTTCTGCAGAGTTTCTCCTTGCCTGCAGTTGAGAATGTTCAGACCTTGTCCACTGTCTGGCAAGCTTTAACTAGGTGTGTTTTGGTCTGCCTGTCAAAGGAGGCTATATCTAATTCCTTCTAGAGTCGAAGCTCTGTAGCACTCTATGATCAGTAGACTTGGTGTGCTTGAGTGGTTTGTGCTGGCCTGCTGGGGAGGGGCTTCACTGTTTCTCATGCCTATTTGCCCTAGTAAAGATGCACCTACAGGGTGTGTGTGTGTGTGTGTGTGTGTGTGTGTGTGTGTGTGTGTTGGATGGGATTGCTGTTCCAGCCTTCACTGAGGGTACAGTAATGCTCATTGAAGATGGTCAGTTCTGATAGGTGGGGGGTCAGAGGAATGGCATTGCCTGCTCTTTCTTCCCCAAAGCGGGGAGTTTGCACCTGCTACTCCTCGGGAAACCCTCACAGAAGAGTGAACAATCTCCCCTCTTATGTTTCTGGCTTCTGTCAGAACCTTGCCTTCACACTGTGTTTGAGCTGTCTGCATGGCAGGTACTCCTGTGTTTTTTTCTGAGGCATGTGGCTGGGTTTCAAAATTCCAAATTTTAGAGATCCAGTGCACCACAGACCTGCTCTGATTCTCTAAGGGAGGGTCTTGCCACACCATGGGTGGTGCCAGTTAGTCCCAGAAGAACAGTCCCAAAACCACACAGTGGCTCACAGTTTATAGTAAAGCAAAGCAAAATTCTGGCATCAAGCTTTGTTGCCCTCAATAACTGTCTCTTTTCCTATGCTAATGAACATGGTAACACATTGGTGCCCACCAGCTCTTTTGTCTATGGACAAGCTATTCTACTTCTTTCAAGTATCCTCCAAGAAGGGAAACTATCTCTTACAGGGTGACTCAGGGGATCCTCAGAGCACGCTATCTCCTCCAGGACCTCTGCCCTACACCACACAGGAGCTATACCCACAAGGTTCCACCCAGTGGTGGTACAATCTTCTAAAACTTCAAATATTTAGCTCCCTGCTTATAAAAATTTGTGATAATCAACCACTCTAGTTTTCCCAGTCAATGGTTTGGAGGAAGTGTTTCTTTTGTGCCATCCTTTTCACACCACTTTCTCTCTCTCTCTCTCTCTCTCTCTCTCTCTCTCTCTCTCTCTTTCTCTCTCTCCTTTCCTCTCCTCTCCTCTCCTCTCCTTTCCTCAAGATCAAGGTCCATTTCTTTCTACAGTACCTGCAATTCTCTTTTCACTGGAATCATATATCTGCACCTCTTATCTTCGAGGGTGTGGCTTCTTCTCTACCCCTAGTTCTGCAGTTTGTTCTCACAGCATTCAGATTGATATCTTGGATATTCTGAATGATTTGATATTCATCTAGCTGTTTTTGAGAGATGAGACCAGGCTAAGGTCCCCCTACTGCCCTCCCATCTTAACTTCCCACTCCCCAGAATTGACATTTTCATTCTTTTAACACTGCCTTTCAAGCTTAATTTTTTTTAAATTGAAAAACATATTATGTCTTTGGTGTCATAGCTAAGAAATTGTCCCATAATTCAAGATCATGAAGATTTTCCTCTGTGTATTTTCTAGAAGTTTTATAGCTTTAGGTCTTACATTTGGGTTTTTGACTCATCTTGAGTTAATTTTGTATATAGTATGAAGTATGGATTAAAAATCATATTTTTGCAATAGTTATCCAATTGTTTGAGCATTTTTTTTTCTTGAAACTACTAGCCTTACTCATTGAATTGCTGTTTTACCTTTGATAAAAACCAGTGTCAAAGGTTTAACGGAAGTCTGAAAGAGACTCCTGTGGGTCTGTTTCTGAACACTCTTTTCTACTGATCAATTTGTTTATCTTGGCATCAGTATCACACTGTTTTAATTACTGTAGCTTTATAATATGTCTACAATTTAGGTTGTGTTACTCCTTTAGCTTTGTTCTATTTCAAAATTCATTTGGTTATTTTGGAGATTTTAATTTCTGTGTGTTTAGCTGATTCTAAATTTCAGATTCAGCATTTCAATTTCTACAAAAATGTCTTTTGGGATTTTGAATGGGAAATCTACCTATAGATAATTATGGAGAGTACTGACATCTTAATAATATTTAGTCTTTTCATCTATGAAAAAGTTTTCCCCCATATTTTAATTTCTTTCTTTAATGTTTTATAATTTTCAGTGTGAAGGCCATGTTTTGCTAGATTTATCCCAAATCATTTCATAGTTCTGATGCTACTGTAAATTTCAAATTCAATTTTAAGAATTTATTATTATAAAAGTAGGAAAATAGGTTTGATTTTATATATTATCTGGAAGATAATGCCAGGATATGGTTATATAAAATATTAAAGCAAGAGATAAAATCTTTTTAGACACACTTTCTGGGAGAGGAAAGATATTTTTACTTTCCCTTCTGAGCTCTGAGCAGAGCCCTTCTAATGTAAAACAGATTAATAAGAGAAAACCAAACAGAAGTTTAACATGTGTACCTCATGTATACATGATAGTTACCCAGAAAAAGTGAGTAAGTCCCTGAATTGGTTTAGAATTCAGAATTACATACCACCTTAATAAGGAAAGGGGGGAGGTTGTATAGGACTCTTAGGAGAGAATGAGTGCTTTTTGATGAAAGATGAATAGGTCCTTAGAAGACTGGATGGAAAATATGATAGTTGTGGCAAAAGTTGTATGCATGCGGTGTCACTACTAGTCACCTGTCCTGTGATGATGAATGGTGAAACTCTAGGGGTTTTATGACAACTGAGTTCCTTAGGAGGATCTGTCTTAAGGAAGATAAAGAGAGTTCAAAGAAAGTTTCTCCCTGCATTTGCTGTTTTTAAACTGTCAAACCTCAAAATAAACACGAAACCAAAGTGGCATATTTTGCACTCTTCAACTTCAGTGTTCCAAAATTTAGCTTTAACTGGAAAGCATTCAGGTATGTGAATAGTCAGTTTCATGCGGTAGAAAGTTCTGCTGCTCTGGGAGTGGCCAGGCAGTCATGCGTTCTCACAGTGGGCAAAACCAAAGGGGTGAATAGCAGCCTTGATACCAAAAGATGAATATGCCAGGAATAGGAATTGGAAAACAAGAAAGATATGACTGTGATCAAATGCAAATTGAAAGCAAAAATATTGAGTACAGAAGTAATGATGTAAAACATGCATGCATATTGGCAGAGTCTGAAAGGGAATTTGTGGGAAAATGACAGTTGTTTTACTTAGAATGTGGACATACATGATGATTATTTTTCTTGATTTTTAAATGTAATGAATTTTATTGTAATAGTTTTATAATAATGGGAAAAAGAATGAAAATGTAAAAGTTGATTGTTTTGCTAAATATCTTTACATGGTGGAAGTTTTCACTTATGAGGAAAAATTTTGATTATGTCTATGTCAGGAAGTATCCAATGTCATTTGTGAAACAATAATGCTTCTGAAAGCTGGATTATTTTACATAACTCTACTTTAATTGGATACATATCATGTATTCAGAATAAAAAAAAAAGTCCATCCTTAGGGAAAAAACAAGCTATTAACAATATAAGTATCAAAATGATATTATTTTTTTAAGATTTTATTTATTTATTTAACAGAGAGAAATACAGTGAGAGAGGGAACACAAACAGGGGGAGTGAGAGAGGGAGAAGCAGGCTCCCCACTGAGCAGGGAGCCTGATGTGGGGTTCGACCTAGGACTCTGGATTCATGACCTGAGCTGAAGGGAAACGCTTCACAACTGAGCCACCCAGGTGCCCCTCAAAATGATATTCTTGAGTATATTGAACATCCTCAAATCCTTTTCCCTAAAAAATGACATCCCACCAGAAATATATTTAAAGCAGTGGATACCTGGGTAAATGTTAATAACTTTAGATTCCATTTCTGACCTTGATTTTCATTTTTATCTTCATTTATTCAAAATAATGTTTGAAGTTCCAATTTTTTGAACACATAGATAAAAATCTTGAAGTCACAGCTTTGGAATAAATGTTCTGCAATTTTAGAAACATCAGATTTACAATACTAGTATGTTAAAATAATTCTATAATAAAATTAATGATATAATATATTTTATAAGAAAAATACAATTTTAATAGAAATTATTTTAGCTAAGATTAAAAGTAACATAAACTTAAAAACAGTGAGAATATCAAATGATAAATATCTCAAATTTATATGAATTTAAATGTCATTTTGTACACTTTTTTAGGCATTTCAGTGTTAATATGACAAATTGGTGAGAAAGAGAAAGAGTAATTTTTTTTAAGATTTTATTTATTTATTTGACAGAGAGAAACACAGCCAGAGAGGGAACACAAGAAAGGGGAGTGAGAGAGGGAGAAGCAGGCTTCCCGCCGAGCAGGGAGCCCGATGTGGGGCTCGATCCAGGTCTCTGGGATCATGACCTGAGCCGAAGGCAGTCACCAAACCAACTGAGCCACCCAGGCGCCCCAGAGAAAGAGTATTTTAATGTAAAATTAAAAGAGTAAAATATACTTAAAACACGCTATCATGTACAAAATTTTCAGTATTCATTTTGCTAAGACTGTGAGCAACATGATCAATGATAAATGATATGAAAATATTCAGAATTTTTCTATTCAGCTAAGAGAAAAATGAAAGTTGATTTTTTGTGTCTATTATATTTTCAAGGGTGCTACAAATAGAATAGTAAAAAAAGAGAGATAGAATGAAAGAAAAAAGAGAAGAATTTTAAGAAATACAGTAAAATACAGATTTTTTTTCTTATTGCTAGAATGCTTGGAAGTTATAACCAAAGAGCTCTTGACCTCATGAGCACCTCTATCTTTTATGAGTGCAAAAATATCTCAAGTGGCACAGTGCTTCTTTTTCCACCCTTGGTTTCATTAATTTAGATATACAGTAAGTGTTCTTTTCAATGTTTTGTTTGGTCAATTCAGAAGAGACGGTAATAGCTGTAGGATAACGGAAAATGATGAAGGACTGGTGAAAGTCAGGTACATTGGTGTCGGTATTGGCCTGTCAGTGGAGATGAATCAGAATACAATAGCCTTTTGCTTTAATTTAAAAAAAAAAAAAAAAAACAGTAATCGTATCCTTGAAGCAACTACTTTCTCCTCCTTATTATTGATCTTATTGATTATTAATGTATAATTACAGCTCAAGAAATTCTAGAAATTAAATGTACATTTCAAACGTGTTTTAGTTAAAAATATATATTGGTTTGGGATATATTATGGTGGGGAAAATTCTTATACCCTTCCCCTGCCCAAAATTGATAAAAATTTGGAAATGCACTATTTAGTAAATAGGTGCTTTCATGCAAAAAATTAGATAGATATCCAACTACTATTCACCTGTTAATTTTAAGTAAGAAATAACAAGCAAGATAAACCTTCAAATTTTGTTTAGTTTAACTGACTAAATAATAAAAAGGACTTTTTATTTCCTTTGATCACTCTACAATTTCCCTATCATTCTTTTTATTTTGTGTTCTTTGCCCTCACAGAAGAAAGAGATCTAAAACAAATAAATCTAAATTTCTAAACACTTACCAAAGTGTATTAAATCTCTCAAAATTAACAGCCAGGTTGTGTTTCAATTAATCAACTAGGAAGGACACTAATCCTTTTGTTTTCAAAAGAAATCACTTTGAGAAAATATACAGCACAAAACAATTAGCAAGTGATTTGTTCCTTAAAGAAGTATTTTTTGTCCTTTGTCACTAATTTACAGTTTTGCTCAGTTATAAAGTTTTTATCAGCTTTATTGAAGATAATTGATTAAAAATTGTGTGTGTGCATGCACTGTGAAACATTCACTACTATAAAGCTAATTAACATGCCCATTACATCATGTAGTTAATATTTTTCTTTTTCTGTGTGTGTGTATGTGTAGTGATAAGAGCTATCATCTCAGCAAATTTCAAGTATACAGTAAACTATAGTTATGACCACATAGCTGTATATTAGATATCCAGAGCTTATTTTTCTTTCCTAACACAAGCTTTGTGGTTTTACTTACTTTTTAATCTGCCAAGAATTTTTGGGGTGCCTGGGTGGTTCAATGGGTTACGTGTCTACCTTCAGCTCAGGTCATAATCTCAGGGTCCTGGGAACCTGGGCAGTCCCATGTTGGACTCCCAGCTCTGTGGAAGTCTGCTTCTCCCTTTCCCTCTCCCCTTGCTCATGCTCTCTCTCTCTCTCTGGCTCACACTTGGCCTCAAATAAATAAGTAAAATATTTTTCAAGATTTTATTCATTTACTTGACAGAGAAAGCACAAACAGTGGGAGAAGCAGGCACATGGAGAGGAAGAAACAAGCTCCCTCTTCAGCAGGAGGCCCAATACTGGCTGGATCCCAGGACCCCAAGGATCATAACCCAACCGAATGAGCCACCCAGGTGCCCCAAATAAATAAAATCTTCAACAAAAATAAAAACTCTCAAGAATTTTTTGTTGTTTTGAAGACAGTGAATTAAGACAGCTATATGAAATGGGAATTTTGAAACCGGTATCAGGATTCATAGGGCTGTTATACACTAAATATTTAACATACAGTGTGGTCTTTATTAAAAGTTAAACTACATGAAAAGCTAGATGAAATTAATGGTTAATCACCCTGAGAAAAATTCTATCTTTGGCTTTATTATACTTAAAAAGCAGAGTTCTGAATATTCAATTAAATCATCTCATGTTTTATTTTAAAATTTGAAATTTTCCAACTGCATGATGGTAGTAAACTTTTGGCATAAAGAAGGAAGAGTCCTTTTCCTGGGAGCTGTTTTTAAAAGGTGCAAACTAATTTCTCTGAAGAGTAAATTATTTGACTAGTAATGAAGTGCTCTGTCCTAGTGAAACTATGCTAATTAGTAACTACTTTTACCAATCTTATGCCATCTCAACTCCAAAATACCGAAGCAGATTCAATCTTTAAAAAAAAAAAAAGAGAAAGAGACTTGAATAAGAAAGTACTCACCATTCATTTTAACTCTATTAGATTTGGAGAATTGATTTATGGGAATTCTGAGCAATTGCCCAATTTAAGGGAAATTATTTCAGATCATGTTCACTGTAATTTTAAAGTTACCATCTTTCCTAAAGGTTACTATATCATTGATAACTGAAATTCTTCTCAGAGCTGTTCTATTGCAAATAAACAATTTGAGCTTCACTTTATTATTTATAATTCAATGATGTCAGGAACAATGAAAGAGATATTCATCTACTTGGCAGATTTCATAGAAACATGCATTTATGAAATACTGATTTTATATCTGCACTGTATAATAGCAATATGTACTCAAGAATAACCTGTTTGGAAGACTATTGTATTATAATCTCAGTCCTCTGGGGAGTTATTTAATCAAAATAGCTCTGCTTAAGTGCACTACAAGAGGAGACATGAAAAAATGTCAGAGGATCAAGGAGAGACAAAGGACTAGAAACTGTAATACTAAAAGTAATTTAGTGCTTTGAGGAATGCTAACTTTTTTCTCCTAAAACTTGAGGTGGAAAAAGCTCAGTTAAGTCAGAAATATCAGAGCTACGACTGAGATCTCTGTGAATGGTAAAATAAATTCTCATACCCATGAACAACTAAACACCTAGACAAAATGTGTTAAAATCAAAATGGAAATGTAAGTCACACTGTTCTCCTTAACAATCAGTGTTAACGAAACACTAATTAGTACCATATGATTATAAGCAACGAGTCTGGATCTTATTCCTCTGTCTTTTTAACTCTTCTTTATACAACATAACTTCAGGTAGGCTTTCCAATAAATATAGGACTGAAATTGTAGTAATGTTCATTATCCCCAACAATGAGTTAAACAGCATAATGTCCTTGCATAAAAGATCAAGTATTAATATATACATTCTACCTTACTGTGGAAATCGATGTTAATTACTCTATTAATAAGTATCATGTGTTTCACCAACATGCCTAATTACTCTCAACTTTGATTATTAAGTTTAAAACACGATAGGAGAAATAGAATGTTATGGTTTACTTTCTTTTATTTATTTTTGGATGGAAATTCTTCATCACCTGTCTCTACTATAAAAGCATTCTGTCAAAATTCCCTCCAAACTATCATCTCAAGTTTCTCTTCTTGTGACTTCCTCCTATATCCCAATATCAATGATTTTCTTCCCTGTTGTTGAAGTTAACATTTTGGCATTATACAATTATTTATATTATCATATTAATATTTTTAAAGAATTCCATTTATAGCACACGACCACACATGATCATCCTTGTAAAATTTGTAATCTACCTAAAAGTAATCAAAGATAACATTTTCTTAATCTTTTCTTTCTCCAGAATGAACTTATTACTGAACAACATAGCATTTATTTATTTATTTATCCATTCATTTATTTATTCATTTATTCATTTATTTATAGAGTTAGAATGGGAGAGTGCCCGAGTGGGAAGGAAGGGCTGAGAGAGGAGAGAGAGAATCTTGAGCAGATTCCATGCTCAGCACAGAGCCTGAGTTGGGTCTCAATCTCATGACCTTGAGCTGAAATCCAGAGTTAAGACACTTAACTGACTGAACCACCCAGGGGCCTCCTGAACAACATATTCCTACTAATACCTCCAACTTCTAGTAGCAAGTGCCTTATAAAACATAAATTTTGAATAAAATTTAACCCTGTATTTCTGGCAAGTCTTATTTGTCCTGTCTTCAAAAAATTCCTTACTTAATATATCCCATCATTGCTTTGGTTTCAAGAGCTACTTATGTTACATGTTAATCAGTATGTAGCTACTTCAACCAAACATGATTCAAAACTTACCTCTGAATGATCATCCTATAACCGTGGATGGCCATTTTTATGACAAAATCTACTAAGCATTGATCTAAATCCTTTTAGATATGCTTTCACATTTCAGTGTTTTAAGAAAGACAGTATTTATGGGATGCCTGGGTGGCTCAGTTGGTTAAACGACTGCCTTCGGCTCAGGTCATGATCCTGGAGACCCGGGATCGAGTCCCACATCGGGCTCCCTGCTTGGAAGGAAGCCTGCTTCTCCCTCTCTCACTCCCCCTGCTTGTGTTCCCTCTCTGGCTGTGTTTCTCTCTGTCAAATAAATAAAATCTTAAAAAAAAAAAAAGGAAAGACTACTTAATTCAACATGGTTTCAAATGGTAGTGATAATAATATTCATAATGGATACCATTTTTTAGCATTTACTAATTTCCATTACTAATTTCTAATTGCTAAGTGTCCTATATGAATTATTTTATTTAATGCAGCTACACTAAGAGGTAAGGATAACTCTTCATTTTTGACAGATCACATAGAACTGGGATTGCAGTCATGTCTTAGAACATGAGAGCTGTCAGCTTCCAGTAAGAAATTAGAGTTCACCCCAGAGTTTACTCTCTTAGAGAAGTGTTTCCCAGCCAGCCACCATATTACAAATCCCATCTCTGCCATTATCACATCCTCTTTTCTTGGGCACATAGTACATACAATTTACCCATATTGGTCAATGAAATATGACTGAATGTTCTCTTTATCATTTTTGAGTGGGAATGAACTAGTATGTGGTTTGCTTAACTCTCATTTCCTTGCTACACTGACAGCAGTGTGTATGATGGTTTAGTATCCACCAGCTCCTGAAGTGAGAAGACATAAATCAGAACCCTAATAAATGTGACAAATAAAACTTTATTATACTACTATGATGATGTTGGGGATTCTTTTTAAAATAACAGAAGCTGGTTGTACTCCATTAGTTCATGTATTCATTCATTCAACAAACATTTCTGCTCACTTGCTTTGTACAAAGAACTGTTTCAAGTACTAGGAACACTACAGTGAACAAACAAAACCCCATGCTTTTAAGTTTATTTTCAGGAAAAGAGAAAACTAATAAAGAAAAACAATCAAAAATATTTTTAAAAATGCTAATGGTGATAAAGTGTTGTAGAAAAAAAAGCACGAAATTATCATAGGGAGAGATGGGGATTAAACTGGGTGGTCAAGGAGTCAGGGTCTGACAAATGATATTGACCAAAGTGCTGAAAGGTAAAAGGAAGCTTGGTACACAGTTATTTCAAAAAGAACATTTTGGGGAAAAGTAACCACCTTATGTCACTGTGGAGCAATAAGTATGCTTAAGGTTGTGGAGGTTGGGCAAAAGGGAAGTACAATGAAGGAAGAACCATAGAATCACAGGAGAGCAGAAGAGGGACTTAACTGAACAATTTATGATTGCTGACAAACAAAAGAACAATTGCTATAATAACAAACTTCAGATGTTCCACTTCATTCTGCCAGGAGTCAAAAGAAAAACTCACAGTTGGACTCACCAGTTATATATCAAATGAATACAGATGCCATGAATTTGTATTTGCACAGGCTTGTTGATTATATTCTCAGTGGCTCAAAATATTAGTGAAAAAAAGAGGTATCTATAAAAATGCTTTTTAAGTATAATTTAACCACTGATAATAAAGCACTATTGAGTAGAATGTTTTATTTGCAGGAATTATGATATATATATATATTATATTATATTTTCTAATATATATTATATATTCTAATATATGTATTAGAATATATATAGAAAAAGATTACTGGTAATCATTTTGTACAAATAATTCGTGACTATTCTGCAAAGTAGCCATGTTTGGAGATACTTCCTTTTATGATCTTCACTCAACATCTTTGTTTCAGTTATCTAATATTGGGTAACAAAATCATACAAAAACTTAGCATACTATTTGCTTACAATATGTGAATTAGTAATTTGGGCTGAATTTAACTGAGTTTCTTTATTTATCTATACAAATGTTCTCAGAGGGAATGGTTCCTGATATTTCACATGCCCTCATCTAGATGCTAGATTAGTCTTTTTTTACATAATAGAAGCATTTAGAAGTTGCTGATGAGAAGCGGTTCTTCAAGAATCCCTTACATTCCTTTGTGGCTTGGCATTGATGGCCAGTTTAAAAATGTTTTTAGAAGGAAATATAACAAGACAATATTTTGCTCCCAGAGAATATTTTCTTACATTTCAGAGTAATAAATACCATGTCTTCTTTAGAACAAAGTTAGGACAAGTTTTTTAGCAGCACATTATGAAATTCAGGGTTTTCTAAACTTGGGGTTCCAAAAGTGGGCACGAATTAGCTGTGTGCCCAGAATTCACTAAGGCCCATTTTGAATCACTCTATAGAACTTGGGGGCAAGAGAGATCAATGAGAGCATGAAGTTCAAGTTGCCTGCCATACCAGAAGTTACAAACTGTGTAAAATCATTTGGGCTAGTTGTATTCCCAGTGACTAAATCTGTGCAAGTGTGATGAGGCCACCTAGCACCTGCCAGCTGTTTATGGACTACTTGAGTGAAAACCTTCCCAAATAGCAGACTTGAAAGTAAAATAATGTCACTTTTGCCACAGTCTATTGATCAAAGCATGTCCTAGGGCCATACCAGATTCAAGCAGTGAGGAACTAGACTCTATGTCTTAATGGAGGGAGTGACACACATCAAACGAGATATTCTACACACGTATAACCTCTTGTTCATAATTTTCTCTCTTTGAATCTGTGCTACAAACTCATAAATACTTAAATGTATATTTTATTCTACTTATCCTCTTCAGCTTTGTCTATAAACTCTGTTGTGAGCAAATTCATTGAGATTTTTCAGCTTTTTACTGGAGTGTTGCAAACATACAAAAGTGTTCATATATCACAAATATAAATAGCTTGATAAATTTTCATCAATTACCAGTTGCCTTGTTACTTGACCCTAGATCAAGAAAAACATATTACCAGCTGTGTTTCTCTCTGTCAAATAACTAAATAAAATCTTTAAAAAAAAAAAAAAGAATGTATGGGACAAATGAATATTCCACTTTTCAAACTGGACCTCCAGATATCTTGAGTGCTTATGCGCTTTTTTTTTTTCTTCTACTTCACTTTGAGAACAACTAAATGAGAGCAAACTTGGTAGAGAATGGGGAGCCATTTGGGGGAGAACAGAGTCATCTTCATTGAGGCCCCAATAAATATATGGCTGAAATTGTAGTAACAAAGCAAAACAGCAAAACAATTAGTGGTTTCATTAGGTGAATGACACATAGGTGATTCTCCACCCTCTGAGACCAGATGGTCTCCTAGTTGACCCATAACCTGTGTGAGTTTAAAAGAAAAAGCTTAAAAGAGCTTATTGTTTTAAACATGCGGGTTTTGTTGTTGGTGGTTAAAAATATTATTGTATCAATAAATAACCAGAGTCCATTATAATAATATATGATACATTTTCAAAGTGTATGTTTGATAAACAACAAAAAATTTCTCCTTAATTTTAGTAATTATGTTGATATAAATACAACCAATAAAATTATAGAAATAAAATAATTCATGAAAATATTTATTTTTAAAAAAAGTAAGATGGAGAGATGTTCAACTTAATTCAGGTTAAGTTAAAAATGTTGTGATATATGTAGTTAACAGTTTAAAGTATTTATAGAGATCTTCTATTGTCGTTTAACTTAAAATCAAAAGTACTGAGCAATAGTAATGACACTTTTGGAATTCATTCCTGGGGTACATAATTGTTATAAATAGGAAATATTTAACATATCAAATAGCTAAGAGGAGTTTAAAAAATGCTGTCCTTGCAGTTAAAAGTAGTCAAAGGTACCAAAAACAAACAAACAAATAACACAAATGGTGTCTTCATAGGTCTGTCTAAACTTGTAGTTAGTTTGCAGACCACAATAATTTCATGGTAAAGAAACTAAACTTGATGCCAAAAAATAGGAAGGTAGAAATAAGACTGTATTTACCATTAGAGCCAAAATTTAACATATGACATGAAAATATAATTGACAACATCTATGAACAGAATTTAAAAATAAATTTACAAAACCAACCAACCTATTCAGCAGAGCATTTATTGGCGATAACATATAAACAAAAGAAAGAGTAGATTCATAGATTAACATAGATTAACTAATACTCCTGCATAAAATAGGGTTATTCTCATTTACAAATCTAGGACAAGTTTTCTAGGATTAGGACAAAGCTTTTCTCCACTGGCCTTGACAATTTCTAGTTAAGAACTTATTCAATCTTTAGTTTTTCCTCTATCTAACACAGGCTATGATTGCTCCTTTTCAGGTGAGCAGAAACAAAACTGAGAATGATAAATATTGCTGTTTTTTTTTTTTTTTTAAGATTTTTATTTATTTATTTGACAGAGAGAAACACAGCTAGAGAGGGAACACAAGCAGGGGGAGTGAGAGAGGGAGAAGCAGGCTTCCTGCCTAGCAGGCAGCCTGATGCGGAGCTCAATCTCGGGTCTCCAGGATCACGACCTGAGCTGAAAGTAGTCGCTTAACCAACTGAGCCACCCAGGCGCCCCTATTGCTGTTGTTTTGGTTATATTCCAGGCACTACTTTCTTCAAAGTATATTATTTCTGGGATTAAACGTAAATGTTGGATATATTTCAGGCAAAGATCGAGTATGTATGTCTGTGTACTACGCTTCACTACATCTCTTTTTCTTTATTTGTAAATTAGGGTATTTGGTAGAACCCTATAAGTCTGTTATAAGCGTCTATTAGAAAATGTATGTGACTAGGTTAGCATAATATTTGGCAAACAGCAAATGATGACAAAAAATATTTATTATAAATCATTCCTGAGGGAGGAGCATTTCTGGGAATAGCATATCCCACTCAGTATATGTTTCTTTTTTATAATCTTTTACTTATTTTTCTTAATATTTACTTATTTATGTTAGAAAGAGAAAGAGAGGGGTGCCTGGGTGGCTCAGTTGGTTAAGCGACTGCCTTCGGCTCAGGTCATGATCCCGGAGACCTGGGATCGAGTCCCACATCGGGCTCCCTGCTCGGTGGGAAGCCTGCTTCTCCCTCTCTCACTCCCACTCCTTGTGTTCCCTCTGTGGCTCTGTTTCTCATTGTCAAATAAATAAAATCTTAAAAAAAAAAAAAAAAAGAAAGAAAGAGAAAGAGAGAGCATGAGTGGGAGGAGCTGAAGGAGAGAGAATCCCAAGCCCCCACTGAGCTAAGTGCAGAGCCGAGCATAGCATGGGGCTTGATTTCACTACCCTGAGATTATGACCTGAGCCAAAAGCAAGAGTCAGAAGTTTAACTGACTGAGCCACCCAGTCACTGCACATAATCTTTTGTTTTAAAAGATGACTTTTTCTTATCTTCATGTCTACCAGTGTTAACAGTGGTCATCTCTGAACCATTGTTTCCTATACAAAAATCATATTTTCTACTCCATCAACAGAGAACTAAATCAAACTGTGTTACTAGATTCCTTTAATCAATAAATACTTATTGTGCATTTAATGCATCATAACACTCTATTGGAGATTACTCTCAAGTCCTGCAGATCAAAATCATATTCATTTCTCAGACTTTAATTTTTATCCACTCCATTGTGTTCCAAATGTGTAGCATAACTCAATTTTATTTAAGACTGATCTAAGATGCTACTTTCCCATGTCTTCCTTGCCCACTCCAGGCCCACATTATCCACACTCATCTGAACCCTCATAACAGCTTATCCATGCCACCATCATGACACAGCTCATTTGCTATGTGTGCAGTGGTTTTTATTTTTTTATTTTTTTATTTTTTTAAAGATTTTATTTATTTGACAGAGAGAAACACAGCCAGAGAGAGAACACAAGCAGGGGGAGTAAAAGAGGGAGAAGCAGGCCTCCCGCCCAGCAGGGAGCCCGATGTGGGGCTCAATCCCTGGTCTCCGGGATCATGACCTGAGCCGAAGGCAGTCGCTTAACCAACTGAGCCACCCAGGCACCCCTGTGCAGTGTTTTTTTTAAAAAAAGTGTCTAGTCCATTGTTCAAAATTTATGGTAAAAGTTTGTGGAGAAAATATGGCTTCAGCACTTTACTAGTACAAGTTATGAAAGGAAAAAATAAGAACAAAAGAAATCATTTTATTCCCTTTAAGTAAGAAACTAATGGTGTGCTAAACACACCAATGAGAAATGTTTGAATACTGGGAAGTAATAATGGTCTCTATTACCAAGGAGAAGATATCTTCTTGAAAACAAAACAGAGGTAAATAATAAAACACCACTAGGTGTCACTGGGTAAGGAGAAGAAACAAAGAAGTTTAAGGAAAACCTTAAGTTGAAACCTTACCATAAGTGCATTATTTATGGAAAGATGCATAACAGCTTTTACAAAAAAGATAACATGACATCAACAGTTCCCAAGAAGAGCAAAGTAGAGAGGGAAAGGAATTTGGCTTCAAAATTCTGCAAGCAGCTGCTGAGATAAATCAAGCCAGAAGAACTCCAGCTGCTGGTTCTGTGAGCAGCGCCAAAGGTTTCACACTCTAGGTATGTATCATAACTCCAGGAGAATACCAACATTTAAAATATGTAATGATGAGAAGGTGAAGTCAGAGTAAACAGAAAGAAAATGTTATTCTAGTCCTTTGAGAGACATTTACATTACATTTGGTATTTATTTCTAATATTTGTTGTGATTTTGTAACTTGGGGCAAATTACTTAAAAACTCCTGCTCCCTTCAGTTGAATCTTTTACACAATGAGAAAAGGAATGTAGGACCTGCCTATTTACAGGTTGTCTGTGAGTATAAAAACAGGTATTCTATACAATATAAATTACTCCTCTAGATTTAATATTATTATTAATTTTGCTCATATTTAGAAGAGAAGAATGAACTATTTTCAACTATTTTTTTAATAAAGAAGGATTTCTATTTGGAAAACAATTTATGTTTTGAATCATAAAAATCATGATCTTAGAACTCAATAGTTGGAGTCATTTGGAATTCACCTCCCTCTCTGACTTTCTGGAAGCTTGTTTCCTTCACTATTGTTAAAAAAAAAAAAAAAAAAAAAGTGAGGGGGCATCTGGGTGGCTCAGTGAGTTAAAGCCTCTACCTTGGGCTCAGGTCATGATCTCAGGGTCCTGGGATCCAACCCCACATTGGGCTTTCTGCTCAGCAGGGAGCCTGCTTCCCCCTCTCTCTCTGCCTGCCTCTCTGCCTACCTGTGATCTATCTCTATCAAATGAATAAATAAATAAAATCTTAAAAAAAAAAAAGGGGATTTGGGATGGAATAAGTTTGCCAGTTTAACAAAATAGGATTTTTATGCAATATATCAGTAGGCTGCTGTATTAAGGAGGTCTTACTGCCCGGAATATGCATTCCATTTTCAAATAGTTTAGTGATCCTTTCCTCAAACTAAGCATCACTTCTTTTCTAAGACTTACACAGAGTGAGGAAGTCATCTTCACTCTTATCCCAACCTGGGAATAAGCTAGGTATAACCACTCTGAAGTTGCTTTTGTATTTTTTGTAATCATAAAAGACCAGACTGTAGCTTTGGATACTTTGTTTTGCAAGTTTTGTCTATTATATGTAAATATCAACAGAGCAAGACCCTGTTCTCAGGCTCTAGTATATGCTACACACGTGTTGAGTAAGATGACCTAATGATTTCATCCCCTCATTTGACAGGAGGAAGAAACAGAGAGTTTTCATGAATTACTCTGCAACAAAAGTACTGTGGAAACATATACTTACATAAGTTATCATTCATCTCCATGAGGGGCTACTTTAAAGACTCCTTCGAAATTGTCCCCTGAGTTATGTTTTTAAGAAACAATAGAAAGTGCAATCTTGTCATTTTTCTTCATAAATACTCAAAAAATCTTCTTGGACCTACAGAATCTTACTTCAATTCACCCACCAAACTGTATCTACATCATTCATTCATTCATGCATTCATTTATTCCTTAACTTAATATACATTTATTGAGAAGCTGAATGCATTAAGATAAGTGACAGGAATAGAGTATATGATGCAGAAACATTCCTTGCCTTCAGGGCAGTTAAAATATAGTAGATGAGAAAGAACTTACGCAGATCACAACTATGTCATCACACAAACCATTAGCTGATCTTCCAGCTTTCTCCTACACACACCCTCAGCACCAGTCTTACCAGTCTTCCCACACGGTCCTCCAGTCTTCCCACACAACCCTCCTGTCTTCCCACATGATCCTCCAGTCTTCCCACATGGCCCTCCACCTTTCCCATGCTTGCCCCCCTCATTGTGTCATATGGCCTTGCTCTTGGTGTGTTGTATTTTTCCTGTCTTGAGTATTTTAGTTCCTTTCTTTCTCTGGAAAATTCCTTCTCATGCATACTATTCAATTATTATCTTTCTGGAAGCTTCTCTACCAGAGTGGATTGCTTGGTCCGAGGCCTCAGGGCACTACATATCTTGGGTATTGTGATACTTTGGAGAGAGCCTTTGTTCACTGCTTAAGAGCAAAGTTCTAACATGCATGGGTTTGAGTCTTGTCTGTGCTTTTTTCTCTGTCCCTTTGAACAAGTAATTTAACTTCTCTGATAATCAGTTTCTTGATGGTTACAATGTAGTTATAATAGCATTGTCTCTACATGTTGGAACAAGGGAATAAGTTAGTACCTGTAACATATTTCAACAGAGCTTAGAAAATATTAAATGCTTCATTAAAATCAGCTTTTGATGTTATTATCAGGCTTAATTTCCTGGCTGACAGTAGTTCTCAGTAAATGTATATTAAAAATGAAAAAATATGACTCTGTCTACTGAACTTTAAATAGATAAAAAAATCAACAAATAGAAACTAAAATTATGTCTAATACTACCTATTCAAATATAAATAAGTATCCAATGAGAATCAACATTGTTTTAATAAACTGGCTTTACAATTCTAACTGTATTCAATGATGAAAACTGCTACAGATAATTAATTGTTCATACTGCATTCATTTGTCTTAACTTGACTTGGGTAGTTTTGATAAGGTAACCTTTTATGTTTTTTTCCAAATTCCTTTTCCTTCACTATTTGGTTAGGAGTCTAATGAAGCAGCACAACAGTGTTTCCGTTTTTTCTATTCCTCAAGGGACAATTCATTTAATCATCTGAACACTTGAAACTCCATTGTGGTACAAACAGTTACATAGTATAACTTTAAAAAAAAACACCAAAAATCTTACCTAAAGGAAAACTATGCACAAATGAATTTAAGAAATTATCATTCCACTCAAATACTATTATATATGCACCAAGATTAAATACATAAATACATAAAATGAAAGAAAAAAAAATGATGTTGCCATTCCAAAGATGTGTGTTTTCATTGTGGTGGTCAAACAAAACAAAATAAAATACTGCCACAGCAAGTATGCATCTATACCAATGTCACAGTTTTTCATTCTGAAGGCATTGGGAACCATAGGAAATACATGTTTGCCAGTTGCAATGTCCCTGGCCATATACAATCCGTCTGGTCCCTTAAGGAAAAATTTGCACATTTGGCGGGAAATACCATGTCCACCTTACACATTCTTCAACACCTAATATCGGGCTTCAAAGTCACATATTTATGGATCACATTGTTTAAATTCTGAATTACTATGGTATGAATCTGAAATAGAGCACTTTCAGGCTTTAAATAGTAATCTTTGCGCTGTTATATTAAAAAAAATGAACAATTTAAAGAATTTTGGTGAAAACCATATAAACAATGTTTGAATAAATCCAGTCATTTATAAAGTTAAAAAGCAGTTTCAAGTAAGTGGATAGAATAATGTATTGTGATAGCTTTATCAACATCTTCAAGAAAGAAATTGATGAATTGAGGGCTGAAGTAAAACAATAATTAGCAATGAGGCAAAGAAACTTGAGATTACATTTACAGAAAATGATGAAATATAATACAGGATATGCCAATCAATATTAAGAATCCTTTGGTAGGGCCTGGGTGGCTCAATCATTAAGTGTGTTCCTTGGGCTCAGGCCATGATCCCAGGGTCTTGGGATCCAGCCCAGCATTGGCCTCCCTGCTCAGCAGGAAGCCTGCTTCTCCCTCTCCCACTTGCTGTGCTTGTGTTCCTTTCTCATTGTGTCTCTCTATCAAATAAATAAATAAAATCTTAAAAAAAAAAAAGAATCCTTTGGTATTATTTCAGGAAATTATAAGTAGGTTAACATACAAGATGGTTATATGACACCACTTTATTTTTCAAGAGTTAACAATCATCAACAACAGGAACTATGCCAAAGAACTACCATATCTAATTTTCTGATGCCTAAGGCTGATGGTCCACACCTTCTTATACTGACATCCACCCTGAGGCTCTACCTTCCACCTACCAGGTGAAGTCATCAAAGGAAAAACAATACCAATTACTACAATGCAGACAAGATTCATCTCCATTTGTTCCGTGTTCACTTGGCAGCTGCAGTTCTAGTCAACATACCATCACGAATTATCCGTCCTCAGCACCAGCATACCCATCTTAGCAGAATCACTATTTCCTATACCCTGTGTGGCTTAAACACAGGAAATTTATTTTCTCACCATTCTAGAGTCTAGAAGTCCAAGATCAGAGTGCCAGACTGTTATGTTCTGTTAACACTCTTTCTGGCTTCCAAAATGCCACTCTTTCTCTGTGTCCTCACAGGTTAGAGAGAGAAAAGGAGCACACTCTCTGCTATGTCTTTTTGTAAGGCTATCAGTCTCATCATGAGGGCCTCATTCTCATGGCCTCTTCTCAACGGAAATACTGCCCAAAGGTCCTACCTCCAAATACTATCATAACTGGGGCTTCAACCTAATTTGAGGTTTTCACATTCAGTCCTTAACATAATCCTAAATGTTCAGGTTTGTTGTTTTCCTTTATCACTCTTTAGTGTTTCTATTAAACACACACACACACACACACACACACACACACACACACACACACCATTACATTTTCATATATGAAAATTATTAAACATGAACTATGTATGACCAAAGGGTCATTCGAGATTTAGAAAGTTAAGGTTCTTACCTAGTAAACTTAACCAGCAATATCAAGAGTACAACAACCTATGAATACTGATAAAGCAGAGGGAGGTATAAGACTACACATGCAGAAACCGAGGTCATTTCTTGCCACATTAGGGTATTCTCTGGGCCCCAGTCAACGTAAAAGATAGCTAAGCTTTAGTTCTGATCACATCAATTATACAGAAGAGAGTTGTTTGGATCATGAATTATCTTTATTTATATTCTAATAGGAACGTTGCTTAGAGGACATTTTCCACACAAAGCCACAGGTAAATTAAATAAGTAAAATTTGAAGACCCTTGATCATTATGTGTAATTAATTGAGTCAAGTTGAAAAAAATATATGATCATTCATTTTTAAGAGTTTTTTTTTTTAATCTCCCAATGTAACAGAAGCTTTGTTTTCTAATATCAGTGTTTCTAGCAAATTAATTTTCCCCATAAATCCATAGAATTGTTGTTTGGTTACAGAAAGTCAGATGTTGGAGATTTTTTCCTGTAAAAAGCCAAATAGTAAATATTTTAGACTTTGTAGGTCACATATAGTCTCTGTTAATCTTTGTATTCTATTTTTACAACACATAAAAAAGGTAACAACAGTCTTAACTCATAGGTAATATTTGCTGTCTCCTACATAGGCAATTGTAGACAGATCAGATATTTCCTGCTGAAAGTATGTCATAGATAAGGATTCTTCTGCAGGAAAATACCATTAGTTCATTTGCTCAGTATATTTTACATATATATAGTTATATATATAAATATAAATATAAATATAAATATATATATATTTCTGTATATTAAGATGTTTTGACATCTTAAAAAACTTTCTGGTTGAGGGAGACCTTCCCTTCTGAGTTAGTCTATTCTTAAAGATAGCAAGAGGTCAACCTAGTGAATACCTTTGATATCCAAACTAACCAGTTCAAATTCACACCTCCTCTATCAGGTTTATATAAACAAGGAGGCAAAATCCTTCTGCCTTACAGGGCCAGAAACCAGGCACCTACAGAGGGGTACCACCCCAATAGCCTAAAACTAGCTGAAATTATTCTAAGTACCCAACCCTAAACTATTTACCTTGCCTTGCTTTGTGTTTCTTTTTCTTCCTTTCTTTCTTTTTTTAAGTTTTTATCTATCTATCTATATATCTATATATCTATCTATATCTATCTATCTATTTGTTTGTTTATTTATTTATTTATTTGACAGAGAGAAACACAGCCACAGAGGGAACACAAGCAGGGGGAGTGAAAGAGGGAGAAGCAGGCTTCCTGAGGAGCAGGGAGCCTGATGTGGGGCTGGAGCCTGATGTGGGCTTGATCCTGGGTCTTCGGGATAATGACCTGAGCCAAAGGCAGTTGCTTAACCAACTGAGCCACCCAGGTGCCACCTTGCTTTGTGTTTCTTGTAGAAACCCCACTAAAGGTCAAGGTCTTTGTCTTCGTGCTCCACTCACTCTTGCTTCTGCTTCTTGACCAAAACAAGGTGTTGTTCCTCCTTTGACTTTGTGTGGTGAGCCATGACTCTCGTCTCTATGGGAACTGTGAGTATTATTAAATTTCTCTTTTGACAGCATCAAACTCTGTGTGTGGTCCCTCAGTCATGTTTATAAATTAAGACCCAGGTACAACACACTTAAGAAGTCTGATATCAACATGTATACAAGGGGAATTAACTGGGTTTCCTGCTATCTTTCTCTCTAAGGAATGTCACCAAGTAAAGGGAGGGAATTGTTTGAAGTCTGTTGCTAAACATTTCCTTTCCAGTATAGTGTTCTACACTTCATATATTTTCATGTGCATAGTTTTTATTATAAATAAATAAATAAATAAATTATAAATACAATGATTGTATTATTTTGTTAGTGATTTTAGTTTGATTCCTTTTCTCCTAAGTCTAATGTTATATTTACTTCAGGTTTATTTTTATTCAATAGATTCTCTCTGTTTAGAGCTTATGGGTTAAGTGCAGATTCTAATAAACTAAATGTTGTCTCAATGGTGTACATCTAGCGTCTTGGTAGTTTTTTTTTTCCCCAAACAAAGCTGACTGACACAGACTGAATGGTTCACCAATGTACAGTGTACTATAGAATTTAAGAACATAGAGTCTAGAAACAGATTTTCCTTGTTTTTATCTTATTTCTATTATTAAAAATGTTTGATATTTTGGTCTAATACTTCATTGTTTTAAGTCATTTCCTTCATACCTCACATAGAAATACAACTTTTCTAGAGCTATGAATAAATAAGATAATCCACGTAATTCACTTCAAACACTGCCTGAAACATTAGGAACAATCAATCAAGTAAGGTTGCTATTGTTCCAGCCCTAATACTTGTTCACTGCCCAGGAGCTTGTGTATCTCATCCAAAAATAGGGATCTTACAATGGACAAGGGATTTTCACTATTTTATTTAATCTTCTGTTGGCAGCATTTCTGGCAAAACACTTAGGTTAGAGAGCAAAACTCTTATGCTATCTTGGGAGTTACAAAACACTTAAAAATGCATGATCATGCTATATTTTTCAACTTGACTCTACTACACAAGCTGATCAGGGGTTTCAAGTTTTACTTACTGAATTCACCTTTGTATCCAGCTCCAGCTGAAGTTCACACCATCCTTTTGCTGCCTTGGCCACTGATGAAACAAAGTCCATTCTGGCATTCTTCCCAGATGTATCTGCTGTAGTTCAAGGTCAAAACTGCAATCCTAAAAAAGTCACCTGACACTCTTAATAAGGGTTGTTTCTCTTTGCCTGGGTCTCTCGCCTAGAAACTCCCTTAAACCACCTTCTTACTGGCCCAAAGCCCAGTCCAGTTCAAAAGAGGTTTCATTCCTTTCATATCTCTTCTTTCGTTTCATTTTTCTGCATAGAAAACATTTCATCTAAGTAGCTGCTTGCATATTTCAAGTCAATGTGGTTGACTTAAAGAGAGCAGATTTTTTCAACTTTTCAATTGACTTTTTGATTGTGATCCATTTTCATTAAAGCATCCATATTCTAGTAGATTGTAGGACAGGATGTTAAGGCATCTACAGATTTTAGATGATTTTAATGTCATGTTTATATAAGTTTATATTATTGTAGTTTTATCCGATAATTTTGAAGTGTCAAAACACATCCAAGAGTTTTCATAATGTAAGGGGCATAGAGGATAGCTTGCTTAGCATTGGAGGGTGGGATAGTGCAAATATAAATATAATCACCCAAAGTTCTTTCCTATTAACACTGATTTCAGTTTCCTCTTAGGCACTGGATTACAAAGAAATCTCTCTCTCCATAACCTCCTTTCACTCCAAATTACAATGGACTCCATATGAGAGGACAAGATCAAAAGGGGAACGAAGTTCAATATATTTAAAATTAACCACTCTATCTCAGCTGGTATCTGTGGTTCCAAAAATTTTCACAGAGACCTCAACCCTACCAATATCAGACATTTTTGATGTAGATTTCTTATATCACTCTTGGCTGATGGCTAAATTGTGTCAACTCCTTCTCAGCTCTGATGCTATAATACCATGGACCATCTCTCCTTTGATATATCATGACATATGAAGTTAATCTCTTGCCTTCTTATTGTGTCCCTGTGAGTTTCAAAGTATCTAGTGGGTGCCAAGTCATTGGAATGTTCTAATTTCCCAACCATTATGATCTTTTGCTGGTGATTTTTTCCTCCAATTAGGATATTAGAAACACATATCAGTGAGTTCTCTGAATCTGGAGAGAGAACATTTTTATATTCTTCAAATGAAGTCCTAATGATGAGGTCCTAATAATTTCAGTTCCTTCATAAATTTGGGAAGTAAGCAAAGGAGGAGTGTTTCAATGTGTTTTCTCTATTTTGTGTGTCAGATTGGAGGAGAAAACAGCAAGAAAAATTATAAACGTTCTGCCTATGACACAATGGTCAACCACTTTATCTCTTCCACATTTATCATATACATACATATATAAATGTGTGTGTCTATAGTAAAAGGTATGATGACAATCATTTTATTTATTTATTTATTTATTTATTTGTTTATTTATTTGTTTGTTTGTTTGTTTTCTCCTGTCTTCCTTTCTAGAGCAGACTGTCAAGCCAAAGTGTAGTCATTCCTATTGTCTCCACAAGGTCCTAGGGTAGATTTGACTGTTTATTTAGCTAATTGGTCCCAAATTATGATTGAAACAGTACTTGAAATACTCTGACATTTTCTATAACAATGAGCCCCATTTTGTTACAGAATTATTCTACTGGTATTAATAGTCATGAGTATTAGAAATACGCCAAGATTCTAAAAATTATATAAATCAATGACTTCACAATGTTCATTTAACTCTGAAATAAAATGTTTGGTATCCATTTATTATAGCTTGGTATACCTTGTACATCTAGCAAGAACAATATGAAATAAATGAGTCAGAGAGGCAACAAGGTGCTGACTTTGGCCTATGCTAAAGCAAGAAGGAAAGCACACACACACTGTTAATCACTGCTAAGGTCATAATGAATAAATTTTTAAAAATTAAAAATGAAACTATTTCTAAACATATTAAGTGGAAAATAGGTAATCATTTGCAGATTAAAAAGTCTTTACAAACCTCGTACAGAATGACTATGATTATTTTCATTCATTTAAACATTTATGGAGCACTCACTATAGGCCAGGCACTGTGCTAAGAACTGGGATGAAGAAACAGGTGGTAAAAGTCATCTTAATATTCAAATTGCAGCAATGTATATTTCAAATAAAATATTAAATATCAGCTTAATGTTCCCCTTTTAAAATAAGAGATGACAGAGATAAGAAGTGACTGCTCAAATCTGTGTTTTGAATTCTGTCCTTGGATGACTGAAGCATACTAATATTGGGATTTCTTTTATGTACCATGAGTATAACTAAGTAGAAGTGTTTCGTGGATGTGCAATACTATGCAACTATTTAAAATCAAAGGAGTTTGTTTTGGGCTATTTATATTTCTAATCAAATCTCTAGCTTTGATCCTGCTGAGTCTAATTTTATTTGGAATTCCTGAAAAGACTCCTTAGAATAGTTTATCTGTGTCATGTAGTCATGAGTTCCTACTGCATTATAAGTCATTTAAAATTTTAGATTCACATTCTAATGGGAAATTTTCAGCATAAAAGCCACAGCACACAAATTATTGCTGTGAATACCAAATTATTCATATTACCATATTCATATCAATAAATTATCTTATTTTTCTACCCAAATCAATTTCAATTAGTCTCTCATCAGGGCAATCAGAACTGTTTTGTCATTCTAGAATTAAAAGATTTGCCAATGTGTTCTCCATTTCTACTACATTTTCATCATCCTTACATTTAACCTTTCTTTGAAACATTGTATCTATAGCAGAATAGGTTTAGGAGCAGTTGAGGAAATCAAACAGTGTCGATATGACATTATATGTCTATTTCAAGGAAAGAATTTTTGATGAACCAAATGCTCTTTTACAATCTTCTAATAAGTGTTTTGGACCAATTCTTTCTATCTCTCACAAGCAATTAAATGGTTTCATAGCTTGCTTTCTTTAAAGCAGAGTCTTCTAACCATGGCACTACTGATTTTTGGGCCAGATTCATTTTATAGTAAAGAACAATTCTTTTGCATTGTGGAATGTTTAGCGGTATTCCTGGCCTCCACTAGGTGACAATAGCTCCTGCCATTTACAGTGTTCAAAAGTATCTCCAGACATTGCCAAATGTCCCCTACAGAACAAAAATCACTACTGGTTGCATTACAAAGAAATAAAATATAGTATAAAGAAAAAAATAAAACAAAACAAAAATATTGTTTGAGCATTCAGCATATTTTGAATGAATATCCAATGTATATAACCATTGAGAAAGATACCAAGATGCATAAGATTTAGACTATGGATAATTTTTTTTTTATCTTAGTAGTAGACAAGATTCCCTCCAAAAATGAATATATTAAGAGTATTTTTAAAGTTATTTACAATTATATTTCTCTGAAAATTTATATTTCTTCACCAGTTCTTACTATTCTTCTTTTCTAACACCCTTATTTTATTTTTAGAGCATTTTTTTTTACTTAATTAAGAAACCCAGAAATATCTTGATGCTATACTAGGTAAAGTCTGCATAATTATCTCTTTTGATTTTTTAATTTTTTATCCAAAAAAATAATGTCTACTCTATCCTTAAAACTCCCGGTACAGTATCTGTCCTTCAGACATGGGGTTCTCATTCCCAGAGAAGATAGCATAGAGCTTAAATTCTACTTAGAACATGGGAACTTAGATTAAAGTCCATAGAGACTTAAGTTTCTGACTCTTGGTTCCAAGGATTCTTTAGATGTGTTCTGCATGTGATCCAAAATACTTCTAAAATCACACATGCATTCTATTATTGCCCAATATTAGAATTAAGGAGGCATGCTCAAAGACACCACAGTTTTTAATAGTATCATATCATGTCTTCAATTTCCATTAATCTTTGGAGGAAAAATAAGAAAATTCTAAATATATCTGAATATTACTGGTATGAGATTTTTTTAAGTCACATAATATCACATTGAATATTTTTCTGTGTTATTTTATGGCACCATAATCTCTTTAGCTATTCAATATATTTTATAAAAAATGCCTATATGTAAGTATACACCATATGAATTATTATATCCCATATTAATCTAGTTATTTACATAAAGTTTACTATATATAATAAAATCACACAAGTACAGTTTTTCAGACAATTTGCAAGAATACTAATATTTTTGAAAATTTTTAAAATATTTTATTTGACAGAGAAATACACAAGCAGAGGGAGTGAGAAAGAGAGAAGCAGGCTTAGAGAGGGAACATAAGCAGGGGGAGTGAGAGAGGGAGAAGCAGGCTTCCAGCCCAGCAGGGAGCCTGATGCAAAGCTCTTTCCTGGGACTCTGGGATAATGACCTGAGCCAAAGACACTCAATGACTGGGCCACCCAGGCACCCCATTTTTGAAATTTTATAAAGAAAGTAATTTGTCCTCACCTTTCCTACATAATTTTCTTTCTACAAAAGTTGGTTTTAATTTGACAATATGTGGAATTCTGACTGGTTATCAGGGTTACTTTACAGAAGAAATTGCTTACCATGAAAGAAGAATCATGGTGATATCAAGTAAAATGTTTTTTTAAAAATGGCAGTACAATAATTTACAAGCATACTTTTTAAATTAGGGCATTTCTATCTTGATTTTTATACTCATTGCCAATTATTAGAATAGCATAAAAATAACTTATTTTTGTGAAAATGCCTGCATTGAGCTCAGGCAGTGATACACACTTAACCTGTTCTCATGAAAATGTCTTCAGGCTGTGATTTGATTAGCTTATGATCCTTTTAGTTTCCATGTACCAAATGCAAATTAAAGATATAAATGTATTTTATATTAATCTAGAATTGATATGGGGATCAACTGGCATATCTGTACCTTGTTATTGCTGGATTTCCTCGTGCTAATATAGACTGAAAAGATATCTTGAAATCCAGTGTATTTAAAGGATAACCTATTCCTTTATCTGGTACTGGGAACTATAGTTCATTGTTACATTATCAAAATCATGAATTTTAAAGCCAAATTTTACTTTGGAGGCCATCTACTTGATCTAAATCCCTTGTTACATTGCCTAACTCAGAATAAGTCTTGCATTAGTTTTCTATTACTGAATAAAAATCGCCACAAAATTAGTGACTTTAGAAACATCTGTTATCTCACAATTTCTGTGAATCAGGAGTCTGGGCATAGGTTAACTGGGCCATTTGACAAAGGTCACATTGGGCTGTAACTGTAAGGTGTCATCTCGAGCTGCAGTTTTGTCTGTGGCTCAGGGTTCTCTTCTAAGTGTACATGGTTGTTAACAAATTTCAGTTCCTTTTAGTTACGGAGCTGGGGTCCTCGGCTTAGACAGGTGCTCCACAGTTCCCTGCCATATGGTCCTCTCTACTCCATGGCACTTTGTTTCTTCAAGGCCTCCAGATGGTTAAATTGGAGTCCCTATAATGTAACACAATTATGTGAGATTCATCCTATCATCTCTGTCATGTTCGATAGGTTAAGAAGCAAGTCACAGATCCACTCATACTCAAGTAGAGCAAATCATTACCCACTGAGTATAACCTTAGGGCATGTCTTTTGTAGTCCTCCCTCAGATCCCCAGTGATTCACATCCCTCATGCATGCAAATATATTCACTGCTTTCCAAATTTCCCAAAAATTCCATACCATATCAGTATCTATTTATTATGTAGGATTTCATCACATAGAGTCAATACATTGAATAATGTATTGTTCAATACAACAAACTGGCATGTAATCATTGAATAGGTTTAGGATAAAAGCATTCTATATTCCAGATAAAAGAAGAATGAAAAAAAATCAGTCTTCATTGATGTTCTGAATCTACTCTGGAAAAGGTAGGGGAGTTTCTTAAGTTTTAAGGCCTCAGAGAGTTCTCAGTGGTTCTAGGCTCTACCTTATGGAAATTTGATCCTACCTTCTTTTTTTTTTCTTTTTTAAGATTTTATTTATTTATTTGACAGAGAGAAACACAGCCAGAGAAGGAACACAAGCAGAGGGAGTGAGAGAGGGAGAAGCAGGCTTCCCATCAAGCAGGGAGCCCAATGCGGGACTCCATCTCAGGACTCCGGGATCATGACCTGAGCCGAAGGCAGTCGCTTAACCAACTGAGCCACCCAGGCACCCCTTGATCCTACCTTCTTATTCATTCTTTCTTTTTCATGGAAAGTAACACATGCTTGGCACTGAATAATTTTATAAACTTTCTTCCTGTCCGTAGAATTTCAGAATTCCTTTTAATTTATATCTTTCTGTCCTTTTTAGTCCAAATTGGCAATGTTTCTGCTGAAACTATTTTCACAAGTTGTATTTTGGATCTTGTGTGACTTTATTAGCTTTTATTCCATGAGATAAATACTACCTGCACATATACTTTCTCCAATATAATCTTTTTTTTTTTTAATTTGGCTTTTTATTGCGATGGTTCAGGGAGAGTACTCACAAGTATTTTAGAGCCCGAAGTTTGACTGATAGGTTCAAGGAGGTATACGCTTTTAGTCTATTAAAAGAGCCCTTGTGTTTCTAAATATTCTGACCTTGAACTTTTGATTTTATGAGGTTTTTGCAAGAGGTGGTATAATCACCCTTTTGGCCTTTTCTCTATAGCATGGTATATTGACAGTAAATCTCTCAATTTTAGTGTCTTTTGCCATTTGGAGAAGCTGATTTTTCAAAATAGTCAATTTCTGGTCCTCTTTGGTTTACAAATTATTTTCTCAATTGATCTCTCTCTTCTAGCATTTTACTGTTTCTTCCTTGAAAGAAATAATTATCATCTATAGGTTCAGAACTAAGATTCCTGAAAAACAAATCCAAAATCACATTCAGCAAGTGGTTTAATTACAATACAATTGAATATTTAACGTTGCAAGGTATCTGTTTCTAAACTGATGGCATTTATTTGAAAGAAATGTGATTCTAAAAATTGGAATGGGGACAAATGAAAAGATCCCGATGAAACTGGGAATATTAAACCCAAAACTCTGACAAATCTTTGCAAATAGTATTAGCTGTTTTACCTCTGAATGATCAATTCTGCTTTCCCCAAGTAAATTGAAATGGTCTCTCCAGCGGTTGTTACCTTACAAGACATCGTTGATTCTCCTCAGGATCAACCAACACCTCTCTTTCTTTTTATTTTATTTATTTATTTATTTATTAATATTTTATTTATTTGATAGAGAGAAACACAGCTAGAGAGGGAACACAAGCAGGGGGAGTGAGAGAGGGAGAAGCAGGCTTCCGCTGAGCAGGAAGCCCGATGTGGGGCTCGATCCCGGGTCTCCGGTATCATGACCTGAGCCGAAGGCAGTTGCTTAACCAACTGAGCCACCCACGTGCCCCTCTCTTTCTTTTTAGACCTATAACTAAACACAAGTACAAACAAGTCCCTGAAGGTGAGGTACAACATGTTACCCATGAGAAAGTGTGTTACACTCCAAAAATCTACATGATTTTTTCCCCAAATTGTACAGATAAAACCTTTGGGGATATGTGTACAAATAGATATTGAAGATGTGGGATAACAGTGGAACATACAGTTGAATAAGGCTGAATTTTTTTGATATGGCCCACTGAGCAGAGATTCCACATTGAAGTGGTTAATTTCCACAATTTGAGTGCTTAAAACCTCTAATGATTGTTTTTGTTAGTTGACTTGAATTAACAGAGGGCCAAATTAAATGAAGTTAAATTGTCAAAACTGGGGGTGCCTGGGTGGCTCAGTTGTTTAAGCGACTGCCTTCCACTCAGGTTATGATCCTGGAGACTCAGGATCGAGTCCCACATCGGGCTCCCTGCTCGGCGGGAAGCCTTCTTCTCCCTCTCTCACTCCCCCTGCTTGTGTTCCCTCTCTGGCTGTGTTTCTCTCCATCAAATAAATAAAATCTTTAAAAATCAATCAATGAATCAATCAATCAATAAATAATAAATTGTCAAAACTGCTTTGGTATACTGTACTGGCTGAGATACAAAGGCTTAGGTAAATTGCAATGTTAAGGTGAATTTATTAATTATTTAAGAGTCTGGAGATCATATTTGTTACCATGACTATAAGGAATAAATCTGTGAGGCGAATCCCAGAAGCCTTGAAGAATTCTGTGATCACTTTTACGTGAAGGCTAGATATTTCATTGTCACTGTCACCGAACTTTTACACCTGAATGCAATGGGAATACTTGGATCTCTGAGTGTCAGGGGCCCAGGGGCAGCACTTAGTCCCCAGCGGCAAGGTGAGCATGGCTACCATAATGGACAGCAAGATAAAACCGGAAGCAGAGTAATCTGACTCACCGAGACCTGTGGTGTTGACTAGCTGATCATGGCGTTTCTAGAAAAGAAATAGATGAAAATTCTTTTAAATTCCTTCTGGATCGGTATAAACAGAAAATTTCTAGGACAAGTGAGCAAAAATCTAACTTGTTCATAAAAACAAAGTTATGGCCCTTCAATCAATTCCCAGACTTGAGCCAATTGACAGAATCCCTTTGAATAAAGAGGCTAGATCTCCTTAAGGAAAGGCTTCAGTACACTGCCAAAAATTTACACTGTTAATCTTTCAGCCTACTGGAAAGAGACATATAGGTATTTACCAGGGTGATGGTGCATTGGAGAAAGAAAATAATCACACTTCAGTAATTAATGGACAGCAGTTCTGAATTGACAGTAATTCCAAGAGACCCAAAACATCACATGGTCTAACACTCAGAGTAGGAGCTTATGGTGGTTATTCTTCAACAGTTGGACTCACAAGGCAAACTGTTCTTCTCAGTAGTGAAGCAGAAAATATGCAGATGAAGAAGTAATGGGAAGACTACTGATGTGTTTCCAGTTGAATAAACGATCTGGGAAAAGGTTCCTATGTTCTTGCTGGAATACCTTCTTGCACCATGTAACCCTAGATATAAACTTGAGCTTGACCACAAGCTTAGTATAAGAGTAAACGTCCATGGGGTGCTGGGTGGCTCAGTTGTTGGGCATCTGTCTTCAGCTCAGGTCATGTTCCCACTGGAGTCCTGTGATCGAGACCCACATCGGGCTCCCTGCTCAGCGGGAAGCCTGCTTCTCCTTTTCTCACTCCCCCTGCTTGTGTTCCCTCTCTAGCTGTGTTTCTCTCTGTCAAATAGATAAAAAAAATCTTAAAAAAAAAAGAATAAACATACAAGACAATATGAAGCTAGATCCCTTGTGTGTATTGACATTTAACATATCTAATCCACCAAAGAGTGAATATAGAACCAGGTTAATTTCAGGTTTTAAACAACCAAAGTACATATTTCTCATCTCTGGAGAACCAACTTAAAGAACTGAATTTAGAATAATGAGCACAGAAATGAAAGCCACACTCCCTATAGGTACATGAGGAAATAGTATGTTTTCTCTAATAATATTTTTGTAATCTTGAGTGACATTATTAAAAGTAGTTACATACTTATTTCTTTCACTTCATTGTTCTCATTTTCTCATCCCTCCCTCTTCTTCAAGCATGTGGGTTCCTATTCAAGGCATTTACTATAGAGAGAATTACTGTAACTCCCTGATTAAACTCTGAAGAAAAAGAACATGATCCCAAACTTCCATAATTTTTCTGCAAAATCTGTTATACCTGATCAAAAATACAAAGCACTCAAAGAAACAAGATCTAGACATTAAATACAAAAAATAAAATATATCTACAGATATTTACAGATAATAAGATTTTAGAAGTATTAGACATATAGTTTAAGTTTAAAATTTCTGTAATTGGGTGGCTGGGTGGCCTAGTCATTAAGTGTCTGCCTTTGGCTCAGGTCATGATCCTGGAGTCCCAGGATTGAGCTCCAGGTTGAATCAGGTTTCTTCCTGCTAGCAGGGACACTGCTTCTCCCTCGCCCTTCACCACACTCATGTCTCTCTCTCACTCACTCATTCTGTCTCTCTCTCAAATCAGCATATAAAATATTTTAAAGAAAGAAAAGAAAAGAAACAATACCAATCAAAGACTACAATGAACATATGTGTAATTAAAACTACAAACCTTGTCATTTGCTCTAACAAAGGATACTGTAATCAAAAAGAACTGTGAAGCTTCTCAGAAGAGGAGAGTTGGGAAAATACATCAGGGTTTTTAGATTTGGGGGTTTTATAGTCTTAGCTAAGATCAATCAAAATTTATTAGAAAGACAAATTGCTAAAGAATTAAATGGTTACATTTAAATATGTAAACTCACATTGAGTTACTGTTGATTTGACCTGTTTATGGCCTGTTCTCATAATATATTTCTGAACAAACTGATGTAAAACTAATTTGAACTCAGATAGTCTGCAATGGACATCATGGTTTTGTTTGGTCTAGTTTAAAAACTTTTTTGAGAGTAGTTCTGAGACTCGAAATACAGTCCATTTTGCAAGTTGTGATTTCTGATTTAATTCTGATTTTATATAGACTGAATCAAAAGATATCTCCAAAAATTCTAAAGAAAAAGCTAAAAAAAACAAGAAAAATAATTATAATAAATGATAATGGAAAAGATCTCAATGACTTCCAGGTATAGGTTTGACTGCCAGGAATGATCATTGGATTAATTAAAAGACAAAATCCATAAAGAGGTCAAGGTTAAGATTAGAGAGATAATTATCATTTTTCAATATGTAAATTTGGGTTTGTTATGACATATCAGGTGGTAATTTGGGTAACAAGCTAACTCTATAAATAGTATCTGGCATGAGGAAAGTATATAAAATAAAATGTATTTAAGTGTACATTGCCTATTTTAGCCAACTAGAAGTTTTCTGTACTAATGTTTTCAATAAATATTTTTTCATATGTTATATAGTTTTTATCAATAGTTCCATATAAATTTGAATCATTTTACAATAAACCTATTCTCAGTTTACTTTGTATCTTGTTTTTTAATAAAGTATGCAATAGCAAAGTTTATATGTACTACAGCAAAAATGAACTGATCTGGATAAGGCAAATTCCTACAGTCTTCTTAGAGGTTTTAAGTAATTCCTAAATTTTGTTTACTTGATTATAAAGTGTCCATGGGGTTTTGATAATGAAGTAAATCTGTAAGACTAAGGATGACATGCTGAGTTATTAAATTATCCTCTAAATTTAATTTTGAGTATATCTTAGATTGACTTTGGCATTACATAAGTTTACTAAGCTCAGAAGTACATTCAAGTATATTTAAAATAGTATAATATTTCTTTGGGGATAGTAAAAAAAAAAGGAAAAAATTAAGATTCCACCTTTTTTTTTCCTTTTAAAACTTGGAAATCAGTGTCTACTTATGAAGTTTGAATTGTTATCTATGTAAAATAAGAAGCAGTGTATCTAAAATTGTACAGCTAATCATATTGCAGAGTAAAAATCTCTTTGGAATTCATAATTATATTTAGATAAAGGTATGTATAGTTTCTTTGTCATGATTGTGTTATCCATCCCCTTTCATTTATTATTCTTTTTTGTTTTGAGTTTTTTTCTTTTTTTTCCCTTCTTGACTTTCTGCTTCTTTTCCTATATTATTTATTATGCCTTTCTTTCCCATCCCATTTTAATCTCACTTCAAAAAATAGTCATCTACCAATTATTCAATGTCCACCATCTGAAACAATGTGTAGGAGTCATGGTTGAAAGATATAAGGAAAAGTCTTTGTTTCTAACAAACATTTGAACTAGTTGTACATAAAAATCATGGACTCCTTCACTTTCCCCACATATTCACAAAGCAGAGTGCAAACAAGTGCGAATATACAAGGTGAAAACCATACTCATGAATGCCAGAGGCATCCAAAGGAGAGTGTGAACGGTTAGAAACATCTGGTTAAAAAGAAAACAAAAAAGTCTTGGGGAAATTTGAAAGGGAGTTAGATTTTAAAGAAACAGACAGAAGAAAATCAAATGGGCAAATCACAACACAATGGTGTCTAGCACTGTCTCACAAATGCCATCTGTTAACTTAGTTCCGGGTGGCAATGAGCAAGTCATATACAGGCAAACTCATTTAAGTGACTCTATCTGAAATAGGGAATCCACAATGCGCAAATAAAAATTAAGAGGTAAGATTGAAAAAAATTGGAGAAATCCCTAAAACTTAGAATGATCTAGGTGGATTTTGTATTATTAAAGGATCTAATTTGGAATTTGATAAAATTTGTATTTGAAGTAGATGTTTCAAAAAGTAACAAGTATTCTTGTGGCAATCTATATCTAATGCATTGTAATTCTGATAGAAAAGTACTGTGAAACTAGACAGCATTGTCTTGATTTTATACTTGCCTTAGAAAAGTATTTGTGTACATAGTACATTCACCTACAGGAACAAAAGGGATTGAATTTAAAAATAATTCTGGGGACACCTGCCTGGTGATAGAGCATGTGACTCTTTACTTTGGGCTTGAGAGTTTGAGCCCCATATTGGGTGTAGAGATTGTTGAAAACAAAATCTCAAAAAAATCCCAATTAAACACTATTATTACCAAGAATTAGTACAATGTTATGTTTACAACAAAGCAGAACAGACAACAATGAGTGCAACCCTATGTGTTTGGAATTAATTTAAAAATTACAATATTGCTTGAAATTAATGCCAGTTTCCTGGTGTTTCTGTAATGTATAGTGTTAAAATAATTATACAAACTACACAAACTGTAGTGATAATGGAGTCAGGCTCATACCTCCTGGTTTCATATCTTTTTAGAAACACTAGCTTTCTAGCTTTTGGACCTCAGATGAGTTATTCAACCTCTGCAATTCAGTTTTTAAAATCTGTTAAATGGAGATACTAATAGATGTCTCATTGAGTTTTTATGAAAGTTAAGGAAGTCACTATTTAGAATTTGGAATAGTTTCTTATGTAGTTAGCTAACAACAAAGATTATTATTGCTATTGATACCTAATACTCCTATTGATAAATATCTATTATTGCCATTAATAGTCATTAACTGATGCGTGAAAATAAGTAAAGCACAAAATCTACTCTACCCATAGAAAAATCATCTCATTTTCCTTTTGGAGTGTGGAGAAATAAGAGTTTGGTTTATTTCCTTCCCTTTATCATAAATTTATCTGCAAATTATGTATTTATGCATGGTTAGCCTTTTAATGTAAATTGAAGTCATATTGTATTTGTAGTAATGTCTTCTTACCTCTTGGTGTGCCTTTAAGCAAAAAGCTTAAAATAGCTTAACATTTCTACGTAGTATTTCATAATGTTCATGTACCATAATTTATTTAATCAATTTCCTGTTAGTATTTAGGATGTTTTCATTTCTTTCTATCACGAGCAATGTTGCAGAGATTATGTGATAGTAAAAACTCTTAACAAGCAGTGCAGGAAGAAACCAATCAATATAGTTCTTAGATCAAACTGTTGGAGTATTAAACAAACAAAAGCTAGCATCTTAAAAAAATAGATAAATGTAAATTTGATAAGTATTTCTGAAAGAAATTCCAAGATGTAATTAGTTGTTAAAAAAAAGATACCATCAAATCTGTCATTCTAAAATTATTTTATTAAAATCTAGGTTAATGTTTATAGACACTGAAACTGTAATGAAAACAAAGAAAGTGATAATGAAGGCGTCACGAGTATTAAAAAAAGATGACTGGCAGCAGTTATTGATGTATAAAATAATGAGCTTGTAGAATCCATTATTGACATTCTTTATTATGTAATGATGGCAAAATGAAAAGAAATGCTTAATAAAACAGATGTATTTTGGAGAGTACTTGATTGTCTAGAAATAGCAACTCGGGATTTTTATTTATATACTAAAATCAGTGGTCAAATAATTGCTACAGTATATCTTCAATAAAGAGTGGGAGCAGGACTCTGTTAAACCTCTATATATCAGAGTCATTCCTTAAGCTAATAGCACAATAATTTTTTTCAGGGACATTTTATAACTTTATGTATATTCATGAAACAATTCAAATGGGACAGTGGCCAGGACCAAAGGATGGTTGTTTAATCTGAATATGATTTGAGGCAACACTTGACATTACTAGTATGATGCTAGATTTCCACAGATTGGTGAATAAGACACAATGACTACTGTCAAAGAATTTAAAATCTACAGGAAAAAATAGACATATAGATAAATAAATAGAGTTCATTGAGAAACATGATGTTGGGAGAACTATGAATAGCACTTAACCTAATATTAGATAGTCAGCAGGTTAATGGATGTTTTCTGGAAGAAGTAATTCCTTATTAGAGCTCTAGGGGGAGATGGGGGCTAAGCCAGTTGAAGAATCATGAAAATGACTCTTTAGCCATGAGTCTTGCAAAGATTAGCTATTTGTTCAATTATGTTCGTGTGAATTAGCAATAACATTATATGTTGTAAAAATCAAACAAATTAGCTTTGTTAAGGAATTTTGATCACAGTGCTAGGAGTTCTTGCTGCTACTAACAGATGAGTGGAGGGCAGATTATGAGATGGGGTTTGATAGGAAAGGAATTCTAAGGCCAAGGTGTTGAGTGTCTTAGTGTAATTTTTAATTTTATTTTGTAAAAGATTACGGTAATTGTTGCAAAGATGACCAGAAAATATTCTTCCTATCTCTGTTTGAATGGATTGTTGAAATGTGATTTTTCATAAATCTCCTTAAAAGGTGACATTTATTTTATCCATCTTTGAATCTAGGCTGGCCTTGTGACTTGTTCTGATCAACAGACATGAGTTGATTTAGTGTTACTGCCAAGTCTAAACATCAAGAGTTTGAAGTTTTTGCTCTCCCTCGCTTGCTGTCCTGGGATTGCCATGTAAAAAACCTTATCTATCTAATTGGAAGCTAAATGGCTTCCAAACAGGGACATCCGGCCAATAGTCAGAATCAACTACCAGATATATGAGTGGGACAATCTTAGGTCATTCGGTTCCACTGAAGCTATTGGGAAGTACAACCAGATGCATGGCTAGGAGACACCAACAAAAGACCAATTCAGGGATGCCCAGCGCTAACTGACCCACAGATTTGTGAAGAAATCATATAGTTCTTTTCAAGCCAATAAATTTGGGACAGGTTATGACACATATATCCTAAAATATTAAAATATTGCAATGTTTTAAAGAATGAGAGGAATAAGGAGATGACCAACTTCACTATAGTTGGTTACACGAAGAGAATGGCTTAGAGTTAGGTTGTGAATGAAGACAGTGAAAGATGATGAAAGTTTGATCTGAAATGGTAAGAGTGGAAATAAGTGGATAGATTTGAGAGATAATAAATAGATTGGTTAGATCCTAATGATTGATGGGGTGATGTTGAAGAGAAGGGTTCATAATGGAGTGATAAGAGGTGGTAGTTAGTTTATATTTGGGAATCTGAATTCATTCTTGAGTAATCACTGAGGTAGGGTACATAAGTAACTAGTGTTATAGAAGAAGTGTTGTGAAGAATATTGACTTAGTGATAACTTTCTTTTAGACTATTTTCCATTATAAAATAAGAGGCAATATTTTTTCTATGATATATTCACAATGATAATGAAAAATTGGCTGCCATGATCTGGATCAGGAAGAAAAGTATGGCTTTGGAAAGGTACTAGAAATAGGTTATAATTACTCCAAAGGGAGAGCGTAGCAAGAGTAGATGAAAAGACTCATAAACACCAAACATAAATCTAGAGGCTTATAGCAGGAATTGAAGATTTAACCAGAGATACCTGAGAACAAAATTTTCTAACAGTTCTACTGTTATTTTCTAGCTTTGTCAATAATATTTAACTATCTGATCAATATTTAGCAACACTGATTCTTCTGTTCTCTAAGGTGAATGTGATAAATTATACTTTCATAAGCCAACATTGGTTTGCTACATATTTATCAAACATCTAATATATTTTTAGAACAATTTTGGCTCTCTGGATACAACACTGCATGAAATAGGAAGTTATGCTCTCATGACAAAAGTAATACATAAGCAAATAAATGAACATAAATAATAAACAAATAAATAAACATGCAATACCAGGTGGTGACAAGTACAATGCAGGAAAATAAAGTAGGATAGGAAGGTACAGAATAATTGGAAAGAGGTCAATCATGTAAAAGATACCTTTGAACAGGTGATATCTGAACAGAGATCTGAATGAATATGTAGAAAGAAAACATGCCAATATTGGAGAGAGAATTCTCTAGGCAAAGGAAAGAACGCATGCAAACTTTTTTTTTTTTTAAGATTTTATTTATTTATTTGACAGAGAGAAGCACAGCTAGAGAGGAAACACAAGCAGGGGGAGTGAGAGAGGGAGAAGCAGGCTACCCCAGCAGGGAGCACAATGCAGGGCTCCATCCTGGGACCCTGAGATCATGACCTGAGTTGGAGGCAGATGCTTAATGACTGAGCCACCCAGGCACCCCACAAAAATTTTTAAGGTGAAAAGTACTTGGCATGCTTGAGAAGCAGGAGGAAATCCATTGTGTTTGATTCACTTTAAAGAAAGAGTTTAGTTGGTGGAAAATGTAAAGTTTTATAGATAACAAAGGAAATTTTGGATTTAAGTAAAACTCTCATAAGAAGCCATTGGAGAGATTGAGGCAGGACAATGATAGTATTTGACTTATATATTTAAACGATTGCCCAGGTTACCTAATTTAGGAAAATAGTTTAGACTAGGTGTCAGTACAAGCAAGGAGATCAGTTAGGTGACTACTAAAGAAGGAAAAGATGGGATAAGTGATCAGTCTCAGAATATATATACATATATATATATACACAACACACATATATGTATATATATGTAATATATATACACATAATATATATACATACACAGAATATATATATACATACACATATATATGTGTGTGTATGTATATATATATTCAGAATATATTTTTTTTAAATAATGCTTTAGTTTTCTATTACTGCTTTAAAAAGTTGCCACAAACTTAGCAACTTAAAACAACACAAATCTATAGGTTCATGGTTTTATAGGTCAGAAGTTAGACCTGGGTCTCATTGGGCTACTAGTCAGCAGAGTTGAGTTCTTTACTAGAGACTCTAAAATCTACTTACATATTTTATAACACCCATGCCAGTTGGTTGCAGAATTCAACTCATTGTGGTTGTAGAAATAATGTCCCAATTTTCTTGCTTTCTATCTGCCAGATTTTGTTCTTAGCTCCCAGAGGCCACCTGCATTATTTTGTACTCAAATCCCTTTTTCTTCAAAGCCAGAAAAGATGACTTGAGTTATTCTTATGCTTTTGTGTTATGCTTCTTCTTTTGCCATATCTCTCTAACACTGCTCCTTTCTCTTCTGATTTTAAGGGCCCATGTTTTATATTGAGCCATGCATAATCCAAGATAGTCTTCTCACTTGAAGGTCAGCTGGTTAGCATTTTAATTCTATCTGCATAGATATATAAAATAACACATTTACACATTTACAGTAGTTACACCAATGGGTGAAGACCGTGGAACCAAAGTATCCTCCTTATCCCATTTGTTCTGACAAGTATTAGCTGATATTTGAAACTTTTTTACTTATAAAAATGACAATTTCCCGTGGTTTGATCTGATATCGTTATATGACAAGATAAAAATATAGTTAAGGTAACCCTGTCTTTCCATATACATATATATATATACTAAAGCTTCAACTTTATGTTAGTAATAAGAACAAAAATGATAGTAAAGAAGAGTTCCCATATAGAAATTTGCTTTATATCCCATTTAGTTATCACAACAATGCTATGAAGTTGGTACTATGTCTTGCTTAAATATTTTTGTTTCTGTGAAAAAATACATTTTCATTAAAATATATTATTCCAATAGCATATGAAATATGCTCTCAATTCTTCCCAACCCATACAAAATACACTTCTTTCTCATCTTACCTGCCCCCCTATACTTATCTCCTAGACAGAATTACACATGTATTGACATTTTGCTCCTCCATCCATAGTATAGCTTTAGTACCATGAAACAGCTGCCCAGCCAGATTCTATATTTCTCAGCCTCTGAATATGGGTGAGTCAGATGCTGAGTTATTACCAGTGAGATGTGAGATGATGTGAAATGAAACATTTCTAGGCTAAGACACTTGAGGTGCATGTGTACTTTCGCCTTGCTCGCTTTTCCCTCTTCACTGCGGATTACTTACTATGACAGTGCTGGAGGAGTCCTAGAAAGAGTTTGTTCCCCCTAATCATCTTGTGGAGGAAAAGCAACTCTGGCTAGAATCATCAAAAGGAAATAAACTTCTTTTTTTTTTTTTTTTTTTTTTTTTTAAAAAAGTTTTTTTTTTTTTTTTTTTTTTTTAAAGATTTTATTTATTTGACAGAGAGAAACACAGCCAGAGAGGGAACACAAGCAGGGGGAGTGCAAGAGGGAGAAGCAGGCTTCCCGCCGAGCATGGAGCCCGATGTGGGACTCGATCCCGGGTCTCCGGGATCATGACCCGAGCTGAAGGCAGTTGCTCAACCAACTGAGCCACCCAGGCGTCCCAAGGAAATAAACTTCTATTGCTATTTTCTTCCTAGTAGCTAGGGCTGCATTAAGCAATGTAGAAATTGGTCATTTAGAGAAGAGCTCCCCCTCCCACCCACCCCTGGCCAATAACCTAAAGTGGCATTGGCTAGGTAGTTGAAAGGCAGGCAACAGGAAAATAGCTAACCTTAGCTGGGATTATATAGATCTGTTGTCTCCATTAGCTTGGAAGCAGAAGAACCAGTACATTGAATCTGCATCTCTTAGGCAATGGCCAGAATAGCATTGGAACAACTACTTTACTAGGAAAGACTGAAAGGAAATAGAGTGCAGCAGAATTTTAAAGTCTTAGGTTTTCCAACCATGAGGGCTTCTTTGTAGATCACAGTGGGAAATAATACTGAAATAGTTTTAATCCTTAAGATCCAATAATACGTATCAAATAGGGAAAGAGATCCAGCATTGAGGCAAAGATCATGTTTGGGTGTAATTGTTCTACAAAGTCCTACTGCTTAATGTGTCTACAATTTAAGAAAGGGATCATGAAGGAAAGAAACAAAGTAAGTAAATTAAAATGGCAGACATAAATAATATGTCTGGGAAAGAATTATAGGTGCTATTTGACACATGAAACGACTTTGGCTTCTGCTATTCTTTTGTTATTATTTCTGAACACAGTATTTTTAGGATTTATGTAGATGATGAAAACAACTTTTCATATTGAATGCCTCAAAAAAAAAAACAGTACAAATAGTGCATACTTAATCATATGTGATGATAAAAACACAATAAAATAATTTCCATTTTATTTAAAGTCAATTATTAATCAACTAAAATGATATAACTTTTAGTGGTTCTTGACTGAAAAACCTTGACATCTTCTTTTAAAAGTTTGATGGAATTTTTAGGAATTAGAATATCTACAGCATTTACTATTATTACCATATAGGACAGGAATGACTGATTCAGTAGTCTGACCTCTCTTACATTTGTGTTTTATTGTACTCTATTATACACCTAGAACAAGTCAACAAAAGTTAGTTGTGTAATACCAAATGATTGGGAAATGCATTCATAAAATATAATACCAACTCACTGAAAATTGTTTGCACAATTTTGAAACTCCTGGAATAAACACAGTGTATAATTTAAGGTCATTCTGAACTATGCAATGGGCTTCCAATTTATAGGAAAATTGTGTATCATAAAAAGAACAGTTCCCTCCTCCAAATTTTCATTACTTGTCCCCAAACTCAGATTCAGAGTTAAAATTAATGTCAAACAGAAACTGTCACTGTAGAAATGACTTTCAGTAATATAATCAGCAGAAAATGATGAAAACATAATCACAAAATATACAGCCAGAAGAAAAAGATGTGAAAAAGCTGACAAGCAAATGTAATCCAACATAACTCTTCTCTGCAAGTGTCGGACTTCCAGACACATCAAAACCAGGGAGCAGCAACGTTACGGCCTCCCTTGAGCAGTATCATTGTCTTGTGGGTAACAAGCATGACAGACATCGACTGTGTTCATAGATATGTGAGGCTGTAGGGTCTGTTGTGTATTTTGAAAGGACACAAAGGTATAACTGACAGCATAAGAGAACTATATATTTCAAGTGTAGGGCAGAGGTAGACAAGCTTGAGAATCTATTTGCCCAGCTACTTTCAAGGATAAAAGTGAGTAAAGTCAAAAGAGACAAACAGCATGGTTATTTACTGGAAAATAAATTATTTAAAACTCTCTTTTTTCCTGTGCTTAGGTACAAGCTTCCATGACCATGAATGAGTATCATCTGAAATGCATAGGCAATGCTCGATGACTAAAAATCATTTGTTCCTGGTGACACAAGGAGGATATGTAATTGCACTAAACAAGACTTAGTAGCCCATAAGTTCTGTAAGTTTACCATTTTCTCTAATAAATGTGTAGTTTTAATGTGCTGATACAAGGCAGCTACAAAAATAAAGGTAGAAATGATCAGAACCTATTTTTGATAAAGTAGAACACCATAAAACTTCTTGTAATTTTAATCTTACACTTCACTAGAAATAAAATTCAAGGACAGTGTTCTCATGCCTTATAAAAACTTTAAAAATCAGATTTAACTACAACAATTGATTGGTAGATTTATATAGCTATTTCAAAAATAGACTTTTTTTCTAAAATAAAAGCTTTGGCGACAACATCATGTGGGCATGTATGGGTATGTGCATGTATGTGAGTTTGTGAGCATAACTGTGGTCACAACAGGCCTACATAAAACATTATTAAATCTATTGACATGTTCAAAAATTAATTCAACAATTGATTCATTACTTCATATTAAAAGTGACCTCACTTATAAGACTACGTGTGAATATTTGTTTGTTGTTACATAAATTAAAAAAAAAAAAACAGAGTAGTTAGACATCTGCTCTTTGGTTCAAAATCAGGCTCATCTCGTTTTGTGTTTTTGGACGTGTTAGTAATCATTTTGAAAAGGTGCCTTGCTGGGCGCCTGGGTGGCTCAGTTGGTTAAGTGACTGCCTTCGGCTCAGGTCATGATCCCTGAGACCAAGAATCGAGTCCCACATCAGGCTTCCTGAGGAAGCCTGCTTCTCCCTCTCTGACTCCCCCTGCTTCTGTTCCCTCTCTGGCTGTGTTTCTCTCTGTCAAATAAATAAAATCTTAAAAAAAAAAAAAAAAGGTGCATTGTTATCTATGAAATATCTATAATAATACTTGTTATACACATTGTAAGGATTAAATGAAACAATTCCAGTACAATCTTTAGCAGGTTTCCTGTCATATAGTTACACTTCATAAAATGTGTTTTGAATATGTATAGGAAAGATTAAGATTCTTCTGCTATGGTAGGTAGGATTTTGGTGCCATGACCTTTACTGCCCAACGTTATGCATGTGAATATGTTATCTTCCATACCAAAAGAGACCTTGTAGATGAAATTAAGGTTGCCACTGTGTACTTCTGACCTACAAAACCATGAAATAATAAATTTGTGTTTTTCTGAAACCACATTTGTGGTAATTTGTTACAACAGTAATAGCAGATGAAAACATCCACCCTATATGGATCCATATGCATATACAGATATATAATCCCATAAATATGTTTTTTTGTTTAATTTAAGTGCATAATGAATGGCATCCCAGAGGACTAAAAAAGCTAATTCCTCTTCAGTTATTTCTCTCAGGGAGTATATTGCATATTAGAATATGATTTAATTTAAATATTTCAGGTTACCTACAGTTTCATTGTTCCTTAGGGGTAACTGATTTCACATCTTTTGATGCTCATTTTGCTTCAGAGATGGTGTCTTTGCATTATTCATGTTTGTCTGCATTTATCTACCATATGAGAATTTCAATAGCTCTGTGTGTGTATGTGTGTGTGTATTTGAATACTTTTCTCTGTTTAACTCTAGAGAAACAAAAATGAATGAAACTATTTTATAGACCTTTCTATTTACAGTGACTACCAATTAAATTTGTGAAATAGGAACCCAAGTTGAATTTTAAGTGTGCTTTTGGTAATAACGAGAATGTTCACTGATACCACGTTACCCACAGAAAACTTGTACAATAACGGTAAAGTAGCACTTTTCAAATAAGGCATAATGGCTGAACTACCAAAAAATTTAGAGAGCAGTTACAGCAAATGGAGGAAGTTTAATAGAGGATATATGTAGAAAGAGTTTCAGGAAGATTGCAATAAATAAATACAAAGAAAAGTTTAAATTATAGTCTATTCCAAAACAAATGACTTGATTAACCAAAGCATACATTTCAAAATATCGTTATAGGGCCGCCTGGGTGGCTCAATCATTAAGCGACTGCCTTCGGCTCAGGTCATGATTCTGGAGTCCCGTGTTCAAGCCCCACATCAGGCTCCCTGATCCGCGGAAAGCCTGCTTCTCCCTCTCTCACTCCCCTTGCTTGTCTTCCATCTCCAGCTGTGCTTCACTCTGTCAAATAAATAAATACAATCTTAAAAAATATATATTGTTGTAATTTATCTTATTAATTAATTAATTTTCTTTTGAAAGTATATATGAGGAAATGACCTTAGGTATATTGATGGCTTTTAATGAGCATTTATCATATAACTTAATAAATACTGTGAATGATTACATTATTTAATTATACAATATTTCTATGAGCTGTGTTTTTTTCTTTTTTCCAGATAATACCTGTGTAAAAGGGATGATCAGAATTCAAAATAAAATAGCTAATATTTTATATAATCAAGACCTGACAATCTGAATTCAGAGCTTATAAGGTTAAAGATTTACTAAAAATTATTGTACTATGTAAGAATTTTGGAATAAAAAGAGCCATTTAGTGCATAATTCTATCACCTTCAATACAATAAAAAATATTCCGTGTTTCAAGATGAATATGATTTATGTTTTATATAAAATATGTGTACAAGCAGAAGTAGTTTCTAATAAATATTCATTTTAAACAATAAAAGCATACTTTTGAAAAAATATTAAGATCAAGAAAAATTTTAATATATATAGTATGAACTATGACAGAGTACTAAATGCATATTCAATATATTTAAACTTTAGAATCATGTATTTACATGCAAATAAACATTTGGAAAATACATTTAAAAAAGGAAATATAACAATTGTTAAATTGCATATCTTGGGATGTGAGATAATATTTTTTCATTATATATTTTTGTGTTTTCTTTTTTCTAATATATGCAGTTTTACATTTTTTACATTTTTAAAATACTGTTTACAAATAAATACAATGTAATGGGTAATGCCAACCTCCATTTAATGAATGATACTTTGTGCTAGTAAGTAATGTTTGACTAAGCATTTGCATACTGTTTAAAAAATATATATTTCTCAGAAAGATTCTCTGATTATAAATTTGTGCTAATTTGCCATCCAAAGCTTAGGTTTCTGCATTCCCTTATTTTAACACTTTCCATTTTAATAGACAACAAGGTATAAGTTTTTTCTTCTTCATTTTTAACTTCTATTCTTCTTTCTCCTCCTCTTTTACTTTTTTCTGTTTTGGAATTAGTGTATTTGAGATGGGTTGGAGTTAAGAAGAATACAGGGAAATTTTGGATACAATCTGACAAAATTTTAAAATTGATGGCATCTTGGAGAAAATTGGACTATAGCACTATAGGTGATGTCATGTAAATATTTCATTGGTGTTTGAAAGTTCTGGGGTGCCTGAGTGGCTCAGTTGGTTGAGCGACTGCCTTCATCTCAGGTCATGGTCCCAGAGACCCAGGATCGAGCCCTGCATCGGGCTCCCTGCTCAGTGGGAAGCGGGCTTCTCCCTCTCTCACTCCCCCTGCTTGTGTTCTCTCTCTCGCTGTGTTTCTCTCTGTCAAATAAATAAATAAAATCTTTAAAAAAAAAAAAAAGTTCTGAGATTAGATCCTATATATGTTTGTTGGATTGATAATCATGTCATTTTTTTTTCCTTAAATTGTTGAGGAATAACAGTCTCATGGACCTAGGCTCATATTTCCTGCTCCAGCTGCTCTCAATTGCTTTTGCCTTTCAGTTGACTAAATATCCATCAACTACTGAATGCTGGCTTCATGAATATACTACCATTTCAAACTCTTGATAGGGCAGGGCTAACTTTATTGCTTAACTATGGTGAAGGGGACCATACTATCCATGCTAAAATATGTAATCTCAAAAAAAGTGAGAATTTATTGTACTTTTAACAGTCATCTTACAATTTTGTGACTAAGAAGTTTCTTTCCTCCTTTCTTCTTTTCTTCCTTCCTTCTTCCTTCCTTCCTTCCTTCCTTCCTTCCTTCCTTCCTTTTTCTTTCTTTTTTTTTTAGAGTCGAGAGGAGCAAAGGGAGAGGGAGAGAGAGAATCTTAAGTAGGCCCATGTCCACCACAGAGCTTGACACAGGAATCCACTTACCACCCTGAGATCATGATTTAAGCCAAAAATCAAGAGTCCAACACTTAGCCAACTGAGCCTCCCAGGTGCCCTATTGTAAGGGATTTCTTTACAGTGCTGAAATGAGGAAGTATAACTGCTTAAAATCCTTAAGGGATTAATTTCCAAGGATGCATTGATTTTTCAATAGTGCAGTAATGATTATTTGTATATATATGTGTGTGTGCCTATATCCATATAAATATACCATATATATGTATTTATTCTAAGAGTAGGAAACATGAAGATACATGATTACAGTTAAATGGCTGCCTGGAAAAACAGTCTAAACACAAAATGCCATGTCCCTCTCTGTTCTGTTATTTTGCTTTTTCTACACTTTTCCTTTGTCACTACTGTGATAGAATATGCTCCTACTCAGAACTAGAGGTTTTCACTTTTTGCTTTTTGCTGTTCAGAGGCTATTTAATTTTAATTGCTCCCCAAGCATAAGCCAATTCATGATGGCAAGAGCAGAGCAAAAATCCTTCACAGATCCTTTGAAGTTTGAAGAGCTGCTATTCACATTGCCTCAGGCTTCCGTTCCCACATTTGTGGGAAAATGTAAGCAGTTGAATACTGTCATACATGCCCAATGTTATTATAAATGAAAGTACCTTGTGCAGGTTTAAGATTTTTTTAACTATCTATATAAAGCTTAAAATAAGGATAGTAAACAGATGTTGTTTTTCTACATGCATTTAAAATGGCATTAAAACACAGGTTATGAAAAAATATCAGTGCTTAAAATATTAAACTAAACACAATATACACATTGAATATTTTTGTGTGTGTGTGTGTTAGTTTGGGGTGTGTTTAAAGAATTGTAAATCATCTCCCATATTGGAGAATAAAATCTTTTGATATATGCAAAAGTACACTGAATGGCACTGATCTTTTGTAAGAGGAATAATAATTTCTTAAAGCATTCAATTTCATGGTTTTGTTTGCAGCAAAAAAAAAAATCACAAATACATTTGCTCAGGTGTTTAAATGCAAAGCAATATATATACCACAGTCACCCTGTATTTGTGGAAGAAGGAAGCTAAAAATAAGTAAATCCCATCTAGGGCATATCACAAATGGTATTAACAATAATAATGGTTATTATTATTTTCAAAATCCATTTGAAAATAATTCAACAGAGGAAATTTAGATTAGGAAACACACGAGAAGGAAATCATTTGAGGGATGTCCTTCTTGATTGTTCCAAATAAGTGATCTATTTCAAATGTTAAGGATATTTGAAATTTGAAAACAAATTTTAATATAAAATGACAAAAAACTTACCAGAGTCATTAGAGACTTTTCTCCCCATTGACACCAAATTTTAAATTATTTCTTTGCACTTCCAATTAAAAGATACATTGGGAAGAATAAATAATTAACATGTATATAAATTCGTGAAGCTAGGCTTATTGACTCTGAAATTAGTTGTTCATTGTACTTCAACAGATTCAGAAACTTTTGTTTGAACCTTGTGTTATTACCTTTCAAGAGCCTGGGTTATTCTTGCTTGACAGGAGAGAATTAGATAGTTGTTTTGGTTAGCTTTTTCCCTGAGTAGGATTTTCTAAGGTTATAGTTAAAGTCTTTGATTCAGAGATAACTGGCACATGTTTTCTGTCTTCCAGATTATATTTCAACTGGACATCCCATTAAGTTGCTGCTTTTATCGTAAGGAATCAACATGGCAGCCAGTTACACAGCGCATCTTTATCCTGCTTTGAATTTTTCTTGTTGTCCCTCATCTCTGCTCCTTTTGACATCACTGACAGTACTCATCTTGATTGAAGTCCTCCATGCATGCTGCTTTTAGACAAGGATGATCTAGTAAAGGGGAATCTTTCTCTCCAAACCCAGCAATTGAAATGTTCACCTGCTTTGACTATAGAAGACTTTTTGTTTTGTTTAGTTTTCCAATATTTTGTTGTTAATAAATGTAGCATCCCTAGAAACAGAAAAATAATTTGTGTCATTCCACATGACTGTTTTCTGAGAATACAGAGAGTATTTCTTTCCTCCACATTTTGTTCTTTCCTGCTGGTGATCTTTTCATTCAGGTGTTTCATGATTGATCTCTTATGCCACCAAATTGAAGAGAGTGTCTTGACACATTTACCTCATTATTCATTCTTTATTTTTGATTAAGCCTGTTAAGAGCAGAAGTGGATTAAAAATAGATACGGAAGAAAAAATAAAATTACTATGTAATATATAAGAATAAAAAGACCCATTAGAGAAATTTCCTCTGTATACAAAATTGGGAAAGCCTATAGTTTTTGGTTTCGCTTCTGAGAAGTGGACAGGCTTGCAAGGAAATGTAAAAGACTGTATATCCAAACAAAACTCTGATGTGATAGAAAGATCTTTATAGTGGAAAATACTGAATTTGCCTGAGATGCAAAATACGGTGCCTCCTCCTTCCAATCCAAATAATCTTCTGTTTTTGACCCACAGAGACCATGCATGAGAAGAAAGTGGTATCCCATGACTATATCATTACAAGGGAATCTATACATACTATATAAACATATATTATAAATATATAATATTATATAAATATATTAATAAATATAAAAATGAATATATAGGGGCACCTGGGTGGCTCAGTTGCTTAAGCCACTGCCTTCAGCTCAGGTCATGATCCTGGAGTCCCAGGATCGAGTCCCATATTGGGCTCCCAGCTCTGTGGGGAGTCTGCTTCTCCTCTGACCCTCACCCCTCCCATGTTCTCTCTCACTCACTATCTCTCTCTCAATAAATAAATATATAAAATATGAATAGATATTGCATATATAAATCCAAAAACAAAAACAAAAGCAAATGATGTTGGACAGAGAATTAAAGGAGAATAGAAGAACCGAGTCATAGGCAGAGGGAACTGTGAAAATGGACACGATGAACACACAAATCAAGAAGCTGCAAGTTATGGAAATAGAATAATGTCCATGCTGTGGAATAGTGTTTGAATCAATTTTATTGAGATTTTATTTAGCAGCCAACATCTGGATTAAAATGTGAAATTTGTTCAAGATTACTTATATCCTATCATTTTTCCCAACCGCATTTCATATTTTTTTTTATTGTTACTAAATTTTTTTTCCAGTGTTCCAAGATTCATTCCCCATTCCCCACACCCAGTGCTCCACACTTTAGGTGTCCCCAGTACCCACCACCAGGCTCTCCCATCCCTCCACCCCCCCTTCCTCCAAGTCCCTCAGTTTGTTTCTGTGTCTAAAGTCTCTGCTGTTTCGTTTCCCTCCCTAGATTACCCTAGTTCCCATTTACTTTCCTTCTCCTACTGTCCTCCAGTTTACCCCTCATGCACCGCAAGTAAGTGAAACCATGCGATACTTGACTTTCTCTTCTTGGCTTATTTCACTCAGCATAATCTCTTCCAGTCGGGTCCCATGTTGCTACAAAAGTTGGATATTCGTCCTTTCTGATGGAGGCATAGTATTCCATTGTATATATGTACCACATCTTCTTTACCCATTCATCTGTTGATGGGCACCTTGGCTCTTTCCACAGCTTGGCGATTGTGGCCATTGCTGCGATGAACATTGGGGTGCATATGGCCCTTCTTTTCACTACATCCGTATCTTTGGGGTAAATGCCCAGTAGTGCAATTGCAGGGTCATAGGGTAGCTCTACCTTTGATTTTTTAGGGAATCTCCACACTGTTTTCCAAAGCGGCTGCACCAGTTTACATTCCCACCAACAGTGTAAGAGGGTTCCCCTTTCTCCGTAGCCTCTCCAACACTTGTTGTTTTCTGTCTTGTTAATTTTGGCCATTCTGACTGGTGTAAGGTGGTATCTTAGAGTGGTTTTGATTTAAATTTCCCTGATAGCTAGTGATGCTGAACATTTTTTCATGTGTCTGTTAGCCGTTTGTATATCTTCTACGGAGAAGTGCCTCTTCATATCTCTTGCCCATTTTTTGATGTGTTCATCTTCTTTTTGGGTGTTGAGTTTGAGTAGTTCTTTATAGATCTTGGATACCAGCCCTTTGTTTGTAGTGTTATTTGCAAATATCTTCTCCCATTCTGTGGGTTGCCTCTTTGTTTTGTTGATTGTTTCCTTTGCTGTACAGAAGCTTTTTATTTTGATGAAGTCCCAAAAATTCATTTTCACTTTTGTCTCCTTTGCCTTTGGAGACGTGTCTTGAAAGAAGTTGCTGTGGCCGATGTCAAAGAGGTTACTGCCTATGTTCTCTTCCAGGATTTTGATGGATTCCTGCCTCACGTTGAGGTCTTTCATCCATTTCGAACTTGCCTTTGTGTGTGGTGTAAGAGAATGGTCTAGTTTCATTCTTCTATATGTAGCTGTCCAATTTTCCCAGCACCATTTATTGAAGAGACTGTTCTTTCTCCACTGGATATTTTTTCCTGCTTTGTCAAAGATGATTTGACCATAGATTTGTGGGTCCATATGTGGGCTGTCCACTCTGTTCCATTGGTCTATTTCTCTGTTTATGTGCCAGTACCATGCTGTCTTGGTAATCACAGCTTTGTAATAAAGCCTGAAGTCAGGTAATGAGATGCCCCCAGCTTTGCTTTTCTTCTTCAGCAATTCCTTAGCGATTCGAGGTCTTTTTTGGTTCCATATAAATTTTAGGATTGTTTGTTCTAACGTTTTGAAGAATGTTGGTGGAATTTTGATTGGAATGGCATTGAAAGTGTAGATTGCTCTGGGCAGTATAGACATTTTGACAATGTTTATTCTTCCGATCCATGAGCATGGAATGATCTTCCATCTTTTTGTGTCTTCTTCAATTTCTTTCATGAGTGTTCTGTAGTTCCTCGAGTACAGATCCTTGACTTCTTTGGTTAGGTTTATTCCTAAGTATCTTATAGTTTTTGGTGCTATAGTAAATGGAATCGATTCTCTGATTTCCCTTTCTATTTTTTCGTTGTTAGTGTATAAGAATGCAACTGATTTCTGCAC